>JAPYZJ010000689.1:0-38081 GCA_030522765.1 Ophioninae sp. B BG-2022a
TTGGTTTGGTTATACATTCTTTAATATTTGTAATTTGGCCCCCTCACATTGTTCCTATTATGGTCCCGGGGGGCCATATTACATGTATGAGCGATAAGTGTATCATTTCTGTACTTAGCTATTCTTTTTTATTCCGTTACGTCAGTACATCCAGCGGTAGCTCTGAAAGTGATGCAGTCGTAGAAACTGACTTTGAATATGATGAGCACCATGACAATTCAGATAGGATACCTGAAAATTTAGATACGAGCTGCATATTTTGTGAAACCAGTTATTCTAGCGACATACGTGGTGAAGAGTGAATTCAGTGCCAATCTTGCAATTTGTGGACTCATACAGCCTGTGTAGGCCCTGAAGGCGATTATTATATTTGTGATTTTTGCCCTTAAATTTAATTAAAGTCCAATTCATTTAATTTGGCCCCCAGGGCGCCATATAACCCTCACCTAATCTTAAATTGCGAAACTTTTGTTTTTAAGAATAAATTAAGTTTTTGATTATTCTGTTGTTATTTTATTTATTCTACAGTTAGGCATGCGTGAGTCAATGATTAAGGATCACTATGACGTATTTGTTTTATTTGTAAGTGTAGTATTTTTTACATGAGGGCTCAAAAACAAATCAGGGGGCCACATTACCACCTTCTCCTCTACAATGATTTTTGTTAAAGTGAAATATTCCTTATTTTTGTATCTATGGGCATGTGAAGATGCATACTGAATTTTTATGTGTTGCATTTGTAGAATGATATATCGGGGGGTTATGTCAAACCCGGAAGCTAATCGATTTTCAATATTTGTCTCTCATGAGTGTATTGGAAATATAACATTGCGATTTTAGGTTCAATTGATACGTAGTCTTGACTAGACTGAGTTGTTTCTTTTCTTGGGAAAAATTTATAAACAAGGAAGATGTAGTTGTTGGAAAAAAGGGTTGCTTTTTCTGCTTTTGGCCAATTGGTTTAACACTTTTGTATGAACAGATACTTTATTGGAAATTTCAAAATGACGTTAATGGAAAGCTGGGAAAATTTTATGTTCGACGGGAAGAAAACAATTAATGTATTTGTCAATTCTGCGTTTCATTTCAACAATTAATGCATCTGTCAATAATAAAATAGTTGTTGATAAAAAATTGTTCATCAAATAGATGAACGTGTGAAACAAATCATCCAATAGTACGATAGAAAAAGTTCCACAGTCTTTTTTGCGAACGCTGTTTTATTCATTTCTGTACAAATATATAAAAATGCACGAGTGAATTTCTCAACGAAAATCGATTTGAAAAATTGAATAAAAAAAGGATCGTTTTCTTCCAGCCAAGCAACTTTGAAAAAACTTCGTGGCAAATGACAATTCACAATTACAACTCGAACTGCCGCTCAAACCTTAAACTTTGTTGCTCATCGAAAAATCGCCGCTTTGGCTGTTAGCAATTTCTGTCCTACTTTCGACATTCTTTCAACAAGTTTTTTCCATCACAATTAATGCCATTTAATACCACGCTTTGGGATTCGAACTGGCA
This sequence comes from Ophioninae sp. B BG-2022a, assembly GCA_030522765.1. Classification (NCBI taxonomy): domain Eukaryota; kingdom Metazoa; phylum Arthropoda; class Insecta; order Hymenoptera; family Ichneumonidae; species Ophioninae sp. B BG-2022a. Next base: position 1,525 of record JAPYZJ010000689.1, read on the forward strand.
TGAAATAAAAGCACCATTGTCACCGCTATAATATACGAGGTTTGTTAAGAAAATAAGGTGACCTTTCATTTTTCTTAACAAATATTTACTTATACATCAATACCTATTCTGCCCTCTTCACAGTAATGCCCCTCAGATATAATACACGTGTGGAAGCTCTTTTTCCAATCCTCGAAGCACTTCGGAAATGCGCTTTACGGTACGACCTCGAGCTCTTCCAGTGCTGCGGTCTTCATCTCCTCAATCGTAGTAAATCTCTGTCCATTCGTGGCTCTTTTCAGTTTCGGATCAGAAAAAAGTCGCAGCGGACCAAGTCCGGTGAATACAGTGGCTGCGTTATGATTACAGTGTTGTTTTTGACCGAAAACCCTACGAAGACGCGACGATGTGTGAGCAGTTGCATTATCCCTTTCGATAGCAAAAAAATCGGCAAACGCACCAAAACCTAACCTTTATATCCATCACAAACGAACTAAATATGCAAAATGGCTGTTAACGTCAACATACGTTGGGAATATGTGTACCAACATTAAAAAAGAAAGAGTTACAATTGAATGTACGTAGACCGCGGAATTTGAAAGTTTACCACATTTTTCGAACAAACCTCGTACACGTCCGTAAACTTTTGGACTGCAGTCCAAAGTTACGTCCAACCGTAAAACTAAAACAAAGGCAGTAGCAATAACACAAATGAAACGGCGAATAACGATAACGAGCGAGTGAAATTGTCAGAGGGAGGGGGGGGGGGAGGAGGGATCAAGAGACAAGTGGCCCCACGAGTCTCAAAGTACCCCCAGAGTACGCGCTCAAAATTCGCGGCTATTTTTGGGATCCGCGCTCTACCAGTGGAACGGCCACAGACCCGTTTTACACTATATAAAACTTTTTCTCTATCTTGCACTCACGCATTTATACACACAAACATAAACGCACACAAAAGCTCTCTCGCAATCGCTCGCTCCACACATACTTTCTATTTAATACGTCGACGGCGGCGAGACGGCGGCACCGGGACGTTCACGCGACAGTACGAGAGAGGCGTCTGTGAACGGAGCAGCGCGACTTGCCCCCGGGAAGTGTCGCGCGCGAGTCACGGGAAGAGAGGGACCCGAGACAATTATATTAATTTTTTTCTTTTTTCCTTTGTTTTTTTTTCTCGTCCTTCAACCGAGAAGAATTTTCCTTCGATACGAAAATTCGCGGCATTTATTCTTGCCGCGACAAACACTAAAAACTTAAGGCAAAAGCCACTGTGAAAAACAACAGCAATAATAATAATAATTAGAAACGAATCACGGGCACCTCTTTTGACGAACGAACGATCGACTCGATTCTTATCAATAATCAATCGCTTGTTGACACTTAAAATCGATAATAATAATAATAGAATTCGAACGTAACGATAAAAGGAATAATCGACCCACGAAACTTAACGAACTTGTTACCGCAAACTCGTGTTGATATTTCGTCAAAGTTGGAAACACGAAACGAGAAAACAAACGGGCCTTGGATTACGCGCCCAAATAGACGACTCGCATCAACACGTATATATCACTTATTCTCAAACGTTTTTACACGTCGCTGAACGTTCGCAGATGTTTCATAGAAATAACGTATTTGTTTATACATCGGGTACAGGTCGAGAAGAGAAAAGAGAAGAAAACAAAACAAGAAGCCCGAAAGGCGAGGCGAAGGGTTCGAGAACTATGGCAATCGCTATGGATCCCGTCGATATAGCGAATATTCTCGCGCAAGAGTTGCTCTATCAGCAGGTAAACAGCTTTGAGGTTATACCGCCGTGGACCACGGCGCTTCGCCGCTCGGCTCTGTGTGCATATTTCCATAATTCTTCTTACCGAATTCTCATTATTTGGATATTGGATAGCGACTGTTGAATAAGTGAAGAAAAATGGCGTAGCGGGTGGGGGGGGGGGGCTGGTGAGATCTAATATGGTAGACCAATTGACGGTTAGGACTATTCTAACCTCACAGGGGATGGTTCCGATAACTTTGTAATGTTGCGGTATGACGTGAACGCTTTTGGATTGAATCACTGCACGAAAATATGTTCGCGTGAATAATTTGGCCAGGATTGTTTACAGCATTAGATACGGGATTCTAAAAACGACGATGATGATGATGTTTATAATAATAATAATAGTAGTAATTTCGATGAAAATAATAATTTCAATGTGGAAAACAATAATGACAATAATAATGTTCATAACGTCGATAACAAAATATCAACTTATTGCGTTATGGTTTTGATTTAAAATAATGTGCAAAACGCCAAATTTCTATTTTCAGGACATGTAGTAGGTCGCCGAAACCATACAAATTTTCGAACTGTGTTTTCTTATGGACGGTTGGGCTTTTTAGGAAAAACCGAACATAAGTCTCTACGTAATTCATGGACGCGGACCTTCGCGGTTTTATTTTGTATAAAAAACGATTCGTACTTAAGAAAATCTCGGTTTGAAAATTTCGGCCGTTTCTCTCGCAGTCATGTGTGACGTGATATAGCTTCTACTTCGCCCTAAGAGCCGCACACCCTCACTCCCTCGCCTGCCGATCAGGGTGATAGTTTCCCATGGGTTTCCTAAACACCGCTTCAGAGTTTCATGAAATTTGAGCAGACAATGTCAAATTGATAAACGAACGGCTGTCTTCTCACAAAATTTCTCAAATTGAAAAAGAAAATTATAGATTGTATGACCACTCGAGCGTCGTGATCGAAATGCTGTCAAATAAACAGTTAAGTTAAAATCACGACTTGGAGGGGAGAGAAGAGCCGCGTAGCCATATTCGCAACACACATTTTGGGACCTCAACTATTTGATTTTGTCACGTATTTTAGGCGATCCATCGTAAACCACTACTTGTAGGTATTTGTTTACAATTTCGAGAAAATATCTTCCGACATTTGTGACATTTAGTTCCGGCGAATGCCGGGGCGCTGCACATCTCGAAATTTCCAATGTGCACGTATCAACGTATGCATACTCATACACGGAGCCCGTCGAGGCTTCCGGACGCTAGCGACAACGTTGCCTCGCGGTAGAGAGCAGTAGCTCGCACTAATTTTGTTTTACCGACGCGAGCCGAGGCTGCGTCAATGTTTTGTCGCGGGTGCGACCCCCTCTTAAGTACATGGAGAAGGTTTACATAACCTCAGAAATGTTCAATCCCAATTTGCTCGGACATTCACATTTTTGTTGGTCAAATAAAGCGTCGGCCTCTGTAGAAATAAAAGACGCAGGGGATAGTTGTTTTATTCAACGTTTAACATATTTCATCTTTAAGAAATCTCGGTTTAAGAATTTCAACTATCTCTCTCGCACTCGTCTGTCACGTACTACAGCTTCTACTTCGCCTCAGTAATCGGTTATAAGGAAGATGGCGCGTCAAGAAGTCCTACATTTCCCTAGTTCCTACATTTCGCCGATAGAGCGCGCATGAGATGTTTCTACATGTCGCCAGCAGAGTCCCTTGCACTCTGGATTTATGTTTTGCCAGTAGGTAGTACCATCACCTCTGGCGCAATAAAATCACACCACTTGGGATAGCCTGCTCGTTACAGAAAAAAAAAAGAGCCAGTGGCCACTGACTTTCAATGTAACGATGCCGAATCTTGCACGATATCTATGACAACGAAAACGCGCAAAATGTTTTTCATGGCAACCCATGGCTCCAATATTGAGGATCACAAATTCGCGTGCCAGCGAAATAAAACATTTGACACAACTCGAGAACGTAAATCATCTGACACTTGTATTTCATTCGACCACACGATTCTGCGTTTCGAACACGATAAGTCACTAACGAGAATTTTACAATTTACGCAATTCTGGCGACTCGGGGAACAATTCGATATTCGGGGAAATCTGGGGTCCTGGGGGAAATCTAGGGGAAAAATCAGTCCTTTTGAATGAACTGTATTCACACGAGTGTTATAGTTAAAGAAAATGATTTGCATTATTAAAGATAAGTCATTCATGTAAATAAATATGATTAAATCATCATTATTATTTTATTCTTAAATAATGATTATTCGATGAAGTTATAATAATTAAATATGATTAATTTCAATAGTAGTTGAAAAAATTAACCTTCTAAACGGTTCTTTTGGATGGTATCGTATTTACATACGATTCGTCTTTCATTCGAGTTGTTTTTGAAAATTTCTTTTCGATGAATCCTCGTGTTCGATGCATTTATACATGTGGCGTAGCGTTATTGACAAATGTCCATTTGGACAAATACGCTCTGCTTGATTTAAGTCCTTTTTAGTTAACCTGATAAGATTTTTATCAAACAAACTCTGAATTATCGCCTTTCTTTCGTGGGTTCGTGAATGTTGCCTCGTTTCTGTTTTCCATTGTTCCAGCATATTTATACACATATTTATATACACAACGAGTTAAATGGACGGGTTAAAAAATCAATAGACCCATCTGATGGTATTCAACAAAAGTATGTTTTATTCATCTTTTTTATTCGTTTTCGGATATACTTGTGTGTCGCGTTACAATTGGTTTTTATCGCGACGGATCTGCCGCAGTTCCACTTTTATCACTACGCACATTCGACGGCCTCTTATCGAGTTTTTTATTTTTTTTTGAACAAACACAACGCTTCCGAGGTTTCTAGCCCGACAAATTATTTTGCACATGAAGAAAAAAAGAAAGTCCGCAAGCATCGAACATACGATCACGGATCTGTGAGGAAACTTGATCTTCATGACCATATTCTTCGGGAAACCGAACATCACTTTTTCTTCCCTCAATGCGAATAAAATATTGCCACGTGTATCTTGTTCGCGATGACATTGAAATTTTCATATTTCGAAGGCAAGTACACTTGGGTTGCCTTTTTTCTCAATGGTGAAGAAATTGAGAAAATAAATTCATCTGATGTTAAAAAAATAAATTCGTACAACGTTCAAGGTTGCGACTTTGTACAGAAACGTAGTTTTGAATTATATGTACAAATTTAATAATTTTTTCAATAAATTTTCATTTTTAAATATATATACGTTTAACCATTTCTCAAATGATTTCTTAATAAGTATTTTTTAGAGTAAATATATATTTTTTTAAAGAAAAATTCAATAAAATCTCAATTATCTTCCAAAGTACTCGTTTGAAAATCTTGATTTCAAAAGGAGAAAACATTTTTTTTTAATATTGAACGTGGGGAATCAAATTTTTATTTCCCCATTTGAATAAAAATTCATTTCTTCATTCTTATCATTCGAAAAAAATGTATTTTTCCCATTCGCAGTCCAGACTTTCAAATGCGTATGTCGAAAATAAATATTTGCAAGCTATAAGAAAGAATATTCGTGAAAAAAATTCGAGCGATTGAAAACTAATAATTTTCGTTGCGAACTTGAATCTCATAATACCCGTCGCGTACCAGCGATGCAAACATTCATTTTCAATTTGTTATGATAAACGGAAAATTCGGTTTTCCCGTCATTTTCCGTTCTTTGTGACCGAACAATCAAGTCGCATTTTGTTTTTTATCACAAGGTAATGCAACGAAGTTTTCGAAAAAACTTTTACGCCCTTTGTTCGGTCAGTGGTGAAGCGCGTAAGTTCCCGATTGAGAAACCCGCGAATGCCACTTTATTTATAGATTCGCGGACACGCGCTCGTTCGAGCCTCCCCCTCCCTCCCATGCCCGTCTCGCGCACGAGGGAAAATTTCCTCGCGAGCCGGAGAGTACTTACCTGACACGCGTACGATATTTATCCAATATTTCTATTTCATTCAATCGACACGGAAAAAGTACGATGGATATCTCGTTATTTGGTTACGGAAGTCGATTAGGGAATTTGCATCGAAACCCCCAACGAAATATGTGAATTTCAGTGGAATTTCGATCGATTACATTTGTACGCGGATATCAACGTAAATGTTGCCGGGTTGTTGTCGATGTTGGCGCAATCGAAAGATCAACGCGGCGGGATTTCCGGGATGAAGAACAAACGAAACGCGATGAAGCTGCACCAAGAAAGTCCAGTGAGCCAATATCACTTTTAACCCCTTTCTTTATTCTTTCGCTTGTCCGTAATGTTTTTTTTTTTTTTTAATACGAATGCAAAGCCTTTTTTTCGCGATCTCAATTATTATTTGATTCTACTTCTGTACGTTTTGGTCATACTACGAGGATTTACAAAGATAGAGGAGATTTTTCATGTTCAATTTTACTGAACAGCTACCATTGATAAGGTCGCTGATAGGGATACTTCTGTAGTTATTGTTTCATTCTCCCTCGTATCTCGTTTAACTTGGCATCGTTCAAACACAACGATGATATTCTTTTTCTTTTATTCAATTGTTTTGTGACATATCAGAGCAATGAAAATCGAGCCAACATTTTTCTTGTTTGACGATCTAAGAATCTGAATCTTAAAAAAATGATTTCAGCTGTGATGTCGAGAAGTTTGCATCGTTGACGGCGATGAAAATGATTAATTTTTATTTTTCAATTGTCTTATCGCGTATTCAAACTGCGAAAATGATACAAGAATTCTTCAAAGATTTCTACTCGTCGATTTACAATAAATCTGCGTTTCATTGTAGCGGGTGATAATGAAAATGATAAATTGAAGAAAAAATGGTTGCTTTCCAACGCTGCAAATTGAAACTCCGTATTTTCCATAGTAAAAATAAAATATTGAAATGACCCGTCGCATTCGGTTGGAAAAAAGTTTCGTCATCGTGCACTTCGTTTTATCCTTCTAGTGGTGTTTGCCTCGGTGGGCTTCAAGTTTGCATCGTTGGGACGCAGCAAACTTTCTTTTCTTATCTTTGATTAGTATTAACGATCATATTTTTCATATTTCGATTATAGATTTCATAAGTAAAGATCTTAAAAATGTTTGAGTGAACTTCGTAGCACATGGCGACTGAAAAAGTGTTCACAAGTCAAAACAGAAATGTTCGAACAAAAATGACGAAAAATGCTATTCGTCGCATTCCAGTAATGCAAGTGTCGACCTGTCATTTCTCTAGTCTTTTCGTGTATTCTCATGGACAAAAGGACACGGATGTTCCCTGGTATATTCGTAAATCAATTTTTATCGCGCTGGACTCTTAACTTTCTCTGTATCTCTGTCCGGCGCTGTCTTTCTTTTCGTTTCTTTCCGGTATCGTATGACGACAAACGATTCTTGGAAGGATCACCTATAAAACGGAGTATTGGGTTCTTCCCGGGTGAAAGCTTCTGTATATCGTGTCTTATCTCGTCAGACCCGCTGAGAGCCCCGCGATCCTCGCGCTTCGAGCCTCCGTCGGCAGGATTGTTCGACTCGTGAGAATTGTTTTGTCATTTGAGCGCTCTCCCGAAAAAAGAACGTTACCAACAATAAGAGGGTCAACAGTCGTCTTTGTAATTCTCAATGATTTGCACCAATCACAGGAAAATTATTCGTAATCAAAGCAAGTAATCATTCGTTGCCCATGCTGGAAAACAAAAATTACAAGAAAAACCAACTTTCCTGTTGTATATACGGAAGTAACAATTCGTTTTGCGGGTATTGAAATGTTGGTTTAAAGGATCTTAACGATTTATAAAAAATGCGTTTTCCAATATTGTTCGATAAAAGTGATAAAGATATTAATATTTATTTGTAAGTTTCGTATAGAATATAAATATATCAATTACTTACACACGCACACACATTAGAATTTTCGACGCGCATTACTTTTGTCGTATTTGATATTCGTTTTTTAGTTGTTCATTATTTGAGCATTATTAGTTTGGACAGCTGTTTGTTTTCCATAATTTCATGGTATCCGTTATTACTTTTTATTTTTGGAGTATTTATTGTTTTCACCCAGTTTTACTACTAAATCATTTCGGGTACTTTAATCACATTTGATTAGTCAATGCTGATTTAAGTATTTTCATTTTTTAGAAATTTTTAGTTTTCTATCATTGAGGATACTCGCTATTCATTCCATTACTGGAAATCCATAATTATCATTAACTATCAAATTGAACTATGTATTCTTGATGAGCGAAGAAAATGTTCGACTTATTTTCATTATTAATGAAAATTTCATTTTGTAACTTCGGCTTTCAAATCAACGATTGAGGATTCTACAAATTGTTTGCATGATTTCTTCAACTATATTCTACCAGAAAGTACTTCAAAAATTCATTAAAAAACATATTTTGCTGCATTCCAACTCCTAAATCGTTATTTGTTGACTAAATTACGATGTTTACTTGAGCTGTGGAAACGATGTCTGCACCGAAGTACTTGGCGTGATAACAAATGCGCCGAAATAAAATAACCAACAATCAATAATAGAAGCATCGGAAAGAAATAATTTTCGTTGTACATCCACAACGCTAGCCTCAAAATCGTTAATATTTCATTACGAAAAAGAATAATAATGACTTACCAGTACAGTCGCAAAATATAATTACGTTCAAGTTCGCATAATTCAAACGGACCGAAGACTGCTGATTCTACTTAATCCGTCAAATGTTCGCTGGCCTCGATCCTCATTGCCAATTTTAACCTCATTTGACAAACACGCTCTTTCGTATGAGTGGTAAAAATAATAAAATGATGAATTGAAACGAATAAAAAGTATCGTTCGCTTCCAACGATCCAAAGGTCAACGTCATAAAACTTGACATCGTTTTTTTGTCACTTTATCAACCGATCTTGTAATGCTCAAATCTGCGGAAAAAGGATAAAACGAAAATGTAGACGCGCAGCTAATAAGAATTCAATGACTGGTTCAATTACTTCGAGCCCGCGAGTATCAATTACGTTTTTTCTCGCACGATATACAGATCTGGATTTATTAAATCAGGATCAGGATGTAATGAATATAAACATATTATCAGGATATATTTATATCCCGATGAAAATCAGGATTTATTAATATCCTGATAAAAATCAGGATTTATTAATATCCTGATGAAAATCAGGATTTATTAATATCCTGATAAAAATCAGGATTTATTAATATCCTGATGAAAATCAGGATTTATTTATATTATCCTTCGAAAAGTAGCTCCCTTAATGGCGGTTCGTAAAACGCCCGACATAATTCTGAGCGCTCATTATGTCAAGAATGGAGACGATAAGTGGATCCTTATAACTGGGGCGGTTCTCAAAATCACTATCTTCAAAATCGTATTTCCATCTTGACACTCTGCGCCATAGAGCAGTGGAATTCGAGTTCAACGCGTTTGAGACAGAATTTTAGTGAACGAGTGGGTGGGAGTGAGTTGAGATCTGTCAGCCAATTATAAATTCACCGGCGCTCTCACTCTTTTGCAAGGAAGGAGGTAACCAGACGAAGGTAACGTTAGCGATGAGCCATCTCCGCAAGATTATCGCTGATACTCTGGATTTTATGTTTTTTTGCTTTGCCTTAAATTCCATGAGTATCCGATATTCGTTTTTTTAATTACAAACGAGTTCGATCAGCGTGGCATTTTTAGATTATTATTCATGGAACATATTCTTTTATAGAGAGTTCATCGCGATTTTTGTTCGCTATTTTCGGCAGAACTATGAGCTGAAAACTTCTTAAAAAGAAAGTGAAATGAAAACGTGATTTTTTTCGGTGTTCCCCCCGCCCAAATTTGTCTCTGAGAGTCCGGTGAGAAAAAATTTGTTTTCCCGACATCAAGGATATGGAAACATCGATAGATTATAGAATTATAGAGGCGTGGAAAGAAAGAAGGGAGAGAAAAGGGCGACATCTATGCCAGCTCAACGTCAATCAAATCCGACTCCCTGTTTTTTTTAGCACTCGCCCATACTTGCGTCCGTATTTTTTTTCTCATCATTCGTGTGGGCTGTAATTCTTCGAATTTCCGATCCTCAAGGCACGACGTTTTTCTCGTTCTCCGCCGTCACGCCAATGCCAACCAAAGGATAGGGAAAAAAAAGAAAAAAAATCGTGTTATGGAGAACGCTTCGAAATTCGAAGATTTATATCCGTCGATGATGATGATGATGCTGCCGATTATGATGATAACAATGATGATAATGATGATGATCATGATGATGATCATGATGATGATGATGTCGAGAGTGTTTCGCGAGGAAAGAAGTACTGCTCGGTTGCATTTTTTTCCTTTCCTTTTCATGAGTAAGCCCGAGCGCATTCTCCATACGATAAGTTATCATTTCGCGGTTCACGCGATATTTATGTTTCACATTGCGAGATTTAGTACCGAGAACGGTGAGCGATCAACGCCAACGGTAAGTCCGATGCGAAGGTAGTGGACAAGGACACAAAAAAGCGAAAGCGTTTGGCCCGCGTCGACACCTCTCCCACCTCGCTATCATCGAATTCTTGTGACCCCACCGCAAACACTTTATATACAGGGTGTCCCAACTAAGAATGTCATCCCCGAAATGAGGGGTAGGGGGTGAAATTCTAAGACGATTGATATAAGCATGTATGGGTCCCTGATCAACCCCTGAATTGTTATTAATTTTTTACGGCAGCCAATCAGACGCGCCCGCCGTCGGGCTTACGTCGGTGGGCGACACGCACGTGTGTTAGTACCCGGAGGGGCGATACCCCCACCATGCAGGCACTGCCGCTCGTCAGTGTGCGCTTGCATGTGGTTGTGTGCAACGAAAAAGGCGCTATCGGTGCACGCGCGGCCGAGCCGATGTCATAGCTGTTATTTGTTATGGTTTTTAGTGCGTTTGGCTGTTTTTTTTTCAAAGAAGCGACTTCGGCCTCCCGGCACGCGCTGTTACCTCTGGCTGCAACCTGTCCTTTCCCTCGTGTCTCTACTAATGTATTGCAACAATGTATTCGGCAATAATCCACCGATTATGTCTATCAACAAGTTGTAATAAATAAATAATTGTTTATAATTAATATTGATATTAGGCAATTCTGTCCAACCGTCAGCGACAAATGGCAAATAAATTACGGAAGCGTTATCGCTGAGGATTGGACCGGAGTCTCTTCCCTAAAAAAAAAAGAAAAGCCAAACGCACTAAAAACCATAACAAATAACGTGCCTTTTTCGTCGCACACTACCACATGCAGCGCACACCGACGAGCGGCACTATCGCCCCTCCGGGCACTAACACACGTGCGTGTCGCCCAGCGACGTAGGCCCGGCTCCGGGCGCGTCTGATTGGCTGCCGTAAAAAATTAATAACAATTCAGGGGTTGATCTGGGACCCATACATGCTTATATCAATCGTCTTAGAATTCCACCCCCTACCTCCCATTTCAGGGATGACATTCTTAGCTGGGACACCCTGTATAAACGTGACATACCTAAAATTAGATCCATCGAACTTGCCGCTTTTCTTCTTCATTTTTAGGGTCCCGTAGCCTTCTCGGGCGATCCCTTGTAACTTCGCCATGTTAGTTCACATGCATTTAAAACCTGAGTCCTCACTAACTAGCTCTGATTTTTTACTTCTATTCTTATCGGCGGTGTTAAAGAAACCTGGAATCGTGAAAGTGGCTTTCAGGTTTTTGGAAAACAGTTATTGTTGGCTTTTTAAGTAAAGATAATAAAATAGTAAACAAACATTTTCTGAGAAATTAGAAGAAAAACGTGTATTATGGTTTGAAACGATTTTTCAGGCGGATCGCCATTTCGAGGTAAAACTGCCTTGTCCTACACTTTTCTTCCGTAATAAAAATAAATATATTTAAAAAATCATACATTTGCATATACTTTGGAGCCAAATAGGTATACCTGTTCCGAGTCAGGTTGTGTTGCGGGTGTAAAGATAGCGGTAAGAGAATAAGGAGAAGAGGGGGAGGGGGCAGGGAAAGTATCGTGAGACGGTCACTCGTCCAGATTAACCTTCAAGAATGATATCAATCATGAAAATGAAAGGGAGATAAAAGTGATTAATTTTCAATTCGAAATGTATACTGTAGCGAATATACCTTTAACCACCAGTCCACCTGTCTGACGCACCTATACTTGAATTTTTTCTCATGCAGATAAAATGATCGTATTGCAAGATTTTTCATAAACAGCCTCGATTGCTAAATTCATAATCTATCAATTTAAGTTGTCTCAAGAAACAAGAGATACCATTTTTCGTTTTTACAGTCACCTAGCCCCTTAAATGGCTTTGTGTTTCCATATAACTCTCGTTTAAGAAACAGGCTTTTTGGAATAAAAAATTGTTTTGTTATTCGATAGATATTTGAATAAAACATCGCCATTGTTCGGTAAAGGTCAGATTCATCCGCAGCGTCTCTCGCAGTAATCACAAGTATTTGACTAGATATCATAAGTATGCACATACCTGGAGATGTGGATTATTATGGGCAGCCAATAAAAATTATCAGTCTTCAGCGAAGTATTTTCCTTCCTCGCTTATTTCATTTTTTCCCATTATTTCCGTTTGATAATTCTCGGTTATTTCTTTTGCATTTAACTCTTTGAAGGTGAATTCTCCATTATCGTGGGTTCCGTTAAGCAATCTCGTATGATTCGTCGTCGAGCGTCACGACGACGAGCGAAACATGCTCGAAGTCCGCGATATGTATACATGTATGCGATATGTATAATTCCGAACGAGAATGCAAATACCACGTTTTCCACGGAACATTAACCACTCCCGTGAAAAGAAGCTGCTTACTCCAAATCCTTTTTTCCAATCGACTCGCTTACAATTATTTCTCCCGCTAATTTCGTCTTCTCGTCGTCTCGACAACCTTTTTTGTCTTTCGTTAACGTTTCGTTGTTGCGAATGGCGGAAACGTCTACGCGAGTCATTATCTCGGGGGTTCTTAGAAAAGTATGCCGAACAGCAGCGTTAGACGTAGAAACGTCGATACACGCAATAGCTTAACTTTGCGTAGATTTTTTAAATCCAATTGTACCAGCTTAAACGAGAGTCGTATCAGCGGTTCTCGTTTCAGGTGTTTAGTCTTGTTATCGGAGCCGTGGAAGCGAGACTTCCTCACTCGTTTCTTTTATTTTCTTTCAATTTCGTTACAACTCCAAAGTTATAACTTGATTGTTGGATTTATCGATTTTCGATTGTCGTAGCTAATTGGTCTCTTATTGGTTTTCTATTCCAGCTGGTATCGCTGGACGGGCTCCACAGTGGCGTTCCAACGAGGACGACCCCCACGTTGACGCCAACGACCCTTCGCAGTATCGAGCAAGCGTTCCTCGAGCTGACGAGCGAATCGGCCTCGCACAGCCGGGAGGCTGGTTTCGTACCGCCTCTCGTCGAACCCTCTCAACCGACTCCTGCTCAGACCCAAAATATACAAAGTCATCACGGTCTTCTGATCGAGAATCAACACTCCCCGCTGCATCACGATCATCAGAACGATCATCATCTTCATCAGGATCATCAGGATCAGCAGAGTCCGCAGCAGCAACAGCAGCACCAAACGAGACGCAACATGGGCGGCAGGCGACCAACGAGGACCATCGGCATGTCACCCGAAGAGGAGGAGAGACGACAGATACGCCGTGAGAGAAATAAAATGGCAGCTGCCAGATGTCGCAAACGTCGTATGGATCACACCAATTCTCTTCTTGAAGTGAGTCTCCTGACATTATACAAAATAATGTCGTGCCTCCCTTTCTATATAACTCTCGAACTGGTGAGCTTTGAAATTCGTCCTTTTTGTCTTGAAGTGGAAGTACATTATGAATCGCGATTTCTTGAGGATTCAACATTTTCATCGTGAAATAAAAGCCTCAACTTCTGCATCTATAAATTTTACAGAGACCGACGCTCCATTTTCCAGTGAATAAGTTATCGGTTGATGAGATACCGGATTTCGAAAACACGTGAGGTTAACTTTCGAAATCCGTTGAAGGCGATTATTTATTTCTTTTGACAACATTGTGGATTCTTAAATCTCGATTCGCGTTCGCCGACTGGAGGTTGACATATTTTCGTCTTCCAATGAGTTTTGCGTGGCTTAACCATGAACGAAATATACTTCGAGTTCAAGCATTCACATCTCAATTAAGTAGCGAAAAAATCTCCAAGTGGCTTTCTTTCGCCCCGTCGGTCAGAGTGTAGTAAAAAAAATGCATGAGTCTTAGAGTAACATAGGTCCCGGAAATTAATATATTCACATCCCCGAGAGTGATCCCTTCCAATTGAAGATCGTTTCACAAAGGGCGAACCCAATTAAGGGCATGACGAACATCGACATAACCTCACAAATTTACAAAATCCGTTTTCTCAGCGTCGATTAAACTTACGGCGAAAAATAGAGCATCAGTCTTTGTAGAATTCATAGAGACAGAAATAGATGCTTGAATTTTACGATAAAAATGTTTCGTCCTTGAGAAATTGCGATTAAAAAATGTCGACTATCTCTCTTGCACTCGTGTGTCACGTGGTACGTCTTCGACATGTCCTTAAGGCGGAATCCTGAATTAGCCGGTTCGAAAAATCGATATTTTGAGGAATTTTTTTCGGGTAAAAAAAAGCACGTTTAGCGAAATTTTCAGATTATTTTATTACATGTCTGAACATGAGAAAAAACATTTTTCAAAAGAAGTATATCAACACGCAGCCGATTTTTATGCACATTCGTGCCACTGCTGTTTCCATGCGGCGTGACAAATGGAGCTCGTAATTTTCATCTGAAACAAAAAAACCAAAAGCCATTTTAATTGTGACATATTTTTCTTCTAAATGAACTAAAAAAAACTTAAAAAGTATTCAAATTATAATGTTTTGTCGGGTTTGAAGTAGAAAATGTGCTTTTTGTAAAAAAAAATTATTTCGACTTGCTAAACAAATTGTTAAGAATTTTTTTTTAAACAATGTTTTTAATTCTAATAGAAAAGAAAACGACACTGAAGCGAACACACTTTGGTTTGTTTCGATTGGTCTTCTAGTTTTTTTGTAATTAGGTACGCCAAATTAGAAAAATCGTAAAAACGAAAACTCGAGAAAGAGGGCTTTAAAGTTTGTTACCTGCCCGTACACCTGCCCGACACTCCACTACGTTCAGTGCGGTATCTTTGGAAATATTTCGAATTGGGCTATAAAACTTTGTCTAGACATTCTTAGATACATCAAGAATAGATTTAAACGATAAAAAAAAATCGATTTTTCGGACCTTCTAATTTAGGATCCGGCCTTAAATTGATAAACAGCGAGAAATTGGAAACTTCCTAAAAAAACAATATCCATGCACCAAACGCGAAACTAACGGACTATTGTTCTTTCTTTTCCATTGTCTACTCTCATCATCAAGGAAACTGAAGGATTGGAGCAGAAAAAGCAGAATTTGCAGGATGAAATTCACCAACTGCAGCAAGCGAAGGACGAGCTCGAATTCATTCTGGAGGCACATAGAGCCGTTTGCAGAATACGCTCGTCCTCACCGCCCGACGTTAAACCTGTGATAAATAAGATCGTTCCTCTCACGACCAGTGAAGATAATTTCGTCGAGCCACCAAAGAGGGATGCCACGACGAATGGCTCATCAAGACCGAACAGACCAAACTCATTGCCCGTCGGCTTCGATAACAACAATCGACCAAATTCTCTGGCGATATTCAACGAGCCCAAGGAACGACCGGATTCGTTGCAATTCAAGACTCTCGAGACACCGACCTTCATGAAAACCGCGAACGAGGTTGCCGGCGTACCGATAACAACACCCTCCAGCGGTATACCCTTCAACTTCGATTCGCTGATGGAAGGCGGCACCGGATTGACACCGGTTTCGACGCCCCTAATTCCCTCGTGCTCCAGCCAACAGAGAAACAATCTTTCGGCCGTAGATCTCAGCTCGCCCGATGCTAATCCTCCAAAACTCGTCAGTTTGTGACGCCAGGACGAGCTTGAGTATAGATCGAACGAGGACGACGAAGCCGAGTGATATCTCGGACGATTTGGGCCTTATCGTCAATTGATACTCGCAACCTCTGGCTAACCGTCTCTCCTTAAGCCCTTGGGTGGCATGTGACGAGTAAAATTGAAAGAGAAACCGATAAAATGGTGAAGAACGAAATCGAGAACTGATAACGCTTGAGAGAACGAGGCGCTCTCGAGGCACTCCGACATCACATACCTACACATACACCCACACACACGACGAACAAACACACATACACACGCAAGAACATAATCTTCACCACGTTGCCATAAATGTATTTTGTATCCTGATTGGAATGAGCGAAAAAAAGAATAAGAGAGAAACAAAAAAAACAAAGAAACATGCGAATACGCGTAAACGTTACTTTTTTTGTAAAATTGTATAGTAGTATTTTTTCATAAAAACTAACGCGCGAATTGGATCCCATTGGGTTGGATTGTTACAGTCAATAAACGAAACGAGCGAATAACGCATTGATCTCTTCGTAAATCTCGTTAAGAATCGCTTTTTCATACGAGAATTATATTTTGTATCGAAGGCAAATATTTGAATTTGCTTCTATTTACCCTGTTGCCTTGTGTAAACGAATAAGTAAATAAAACAACAAAAAAAAAAACGAATAAGATTGAAAATGAAGCGTTGACTATACGGGTCGATTGCGATTGCGAGGAAAAAAAAAGAGAAAAAAAACTCAGCGATAGTTTTTTTCCCCACTGCCACGTCAATTTCAGTATTTTCTAAGTCGAGACGTGACTCGAAACTAAGATGTGACGGTAGTTAATTGTAACAGGGATAGGGAGTAAGAGAGGAAAAAAAGAATAGGTGGCGTCGACTCCTGGCGTGGTGGTAAAGAAAAAGTTGTTGCAACAATCTACAATCTAGCTCAAACTCTCGGGTACAAGACGAGTTGAAGATTTAAGAAAAACACACGTATGTATATCGAATCTTTGTAATTGCCTGAACAGTTGGAGAAGACAGCGAGCGGACAATTTTTCCGCGATAAAATGGGTCGAGTGTGCGAAATTTGCGAAGCCCCTGTCGTTTTTGCAAAACGAATTACAGTCGCGTCAACCAATATTGTGTAACGCCCCATCCCTCCATACACGATATATATACACACACATATGTATATATTTATATATGCATATATACATATACATATATAGACAGAAACACTTATATATATTATAGATTATGACAATTTTGCATGAATTTGAGCAATATTAATATATTTACTACATTTACAAACACGAAGGAGCTCCATCACGCGGCGCAAGCGCGTTAGTTTGATTTTCGGCGAGCGGAGAACAAGCGTCCACTGATATTAGTTGCGCGTCATGCGAACAAAACGACTGCGTAATTTTTCGATGATCGTGTAATGGATAAGATTGTAATACACCGTTGATGCAATATACTAGTTTGTTTAGACTAAGCAATACACAGAGTTCCTGCTTTCTTACTTCTTTTTTATTTTCTCAATATATGACCCGCATTCCAATGCAATCCAAGAGGAAAAACCTGTGTATCTAACACTGATTAAGAGTGAGCGTTGACGAAGTAAGTTAAGCTCAACCGACATTTAAAAAATCCCGAGTTTTGATCCTCGCCTCCAAAAATGTAGTTTTTTCAGACTCCCAAATCCACCTTAAATATTACATTCCAGGTGGTTGCTTAATATACTGGGTTAACGTAGAAAAGATTGTGGGTAGAATTGTTGATGAATCTATGGAGTGTAGGTGAATCAACGAAATTGGAAACTGTGTAGAAACTTCAATGCCTAGTGTACGAGGGAAGTCTTGAGAGATGTGTTACCCATCGGAACAATGAAAATCTTACGGCCAAGGTTTCTTGCTGGCGGATTACGTTCCAGCCAATAAAAAGAAATTATTCTTCCATCGAAGAAGCAGGCATCCTTTCTTCTCATCTGAAATACCAGCCGTTGCGGAAATCTGCAAATGAGCATTTCTCGTACTGAACACCAATCGATCCAGTGTGACCACTATTGACCAGGACAAAGCAAGTGCCCGTAAAATGTAATCCAACTCATACGTATACACGTGTATATTTTTTTCTTGGGTCACTCACGCCTATCAGATTCCGGTGACTCGCTTGATCGCCTCCTGTTCCTCGGTCGCTCCCATCGATCGATAATCATGAAACTCGAGGGTAAAAGTTGCCGTGCCTGACGATACTATTCTAAGGGTGGTCGCGTAACCGAGCAACTCAGCGAGAGGAGCAAACGCTCTTATCACCTTCTGTTGACCGCGCAATCCAACTTCCTGAATCTCGGCTCTTCGACGACTCAGGTCGGCAATAATACTAGAAACGTGCGTATCCGGCGTCACGATTTCGAGAGTCATTATCGGCTCGAGAAGAATCACACCGGCGTCCTCGAGTAGCTGAAGAAATTCAAGTTCGACAATGAGCTGCCCGAAAATCTCCAGAAATATGTGAAAGAACGTGGCTAAAGTTGGACACAACCGTCTGTGTTATCATTATCGCTGCCAACGATTCGGCAGAGCAAATAGTGTACCTCTATTACAGACTATCTTCAAGATGAATACGGTTTTCGTTCGTTCATACCTTACGAATGCAACGAGAAACGGCCGCGGCGATCATACTCTCGGAAGTGCCTCTACCAACTTCAATATCGTGGAGCTTGACGCCAACATCAACAACGGGACAGCCGAGCTTGGGCCCATTGGAGAAAGCACTCTTCACACCCCGTTTAACAGCGCTCATTGTTTTCGGGTGTATACTCGCGATCTTCGCGGCGTTCTCCTTTGTTCTGTCAAAATGCAAGGTTTCCTTGTGCTGATGATCGGGCAAGAGAGAGAATGTGACGTTGACCGTGTGATTAATGCTACCGATGGTGTGTTGCAGCGTGTAAGTATCCTTGAGACTCACTCTGACCGTTTCCTTGTAAGCAATCTGCAGAGGACCAAGATCAACGTCTATTTTGTACTCACTTCGTATCCGCTCTTTGATAACGTCGATGTGCAACTCTCCCATGCCAGCGAGTACGGTCTGACCGGTTTCCTCGTTCTGGCTGACCCTCAAACTCGGATCTTCCCTCGAAAGCTCGGCGAGGGCAATTTCGAGAAACGTTTGGTAAGAAAGCGAGGGTGGTTCGATCGAGCAGAAGAAAACAGGATCGGGTACGGCGGCGCATACCGGCAGAGTCTCGGCTCCCACATCGTAATTTGTTTTCCTCTCTTTCTTGAAGAATCGTTGCGCCCTTGCAGCCGCAGATGGAGAGCTCGTTACAAGATCACCAGTTACTGTAGATTTCAGACCGGTGATCGCCCCGATATTGCCTGCCATTATTTCATCGATTTCCCGATAGTCGTCTGCATAAGCGGCATACAAACGACCACCTTGTTCGCTCTGATCACGCTCGATGTTGTATATCTTCTGGGATTTCGTCAACCGACCAGTGTACACGCGAAGAAACGTTACCGGTCCGCGTTGCTTGTCATGTACGATCTTGAAGGCCCGAGCTGAGAAGTCGTTCGCGAAGCAATTATAGTTAACTGCCTGGGGATTCTCGTCAGGCCTGGGAAGGTACAGGATCACACTATCCATTAGAGGCTGCACTCCGATGTTCTTATATGAGCTTCCCATCAACACAGGTACACCGCGTCTACTAATCGTGCACCGACGCAATGACTCTGATAATACTTGAGCTTCTATTCCATCTAAAGAACCCTCCTGGATAACTATGTCCGCCAGTGCATCGTCAAGACCCGACATTTTGTCAATAAGCAGACGACGTCTCTCGCATGCCTCCTCCCACAGTGCACCATCTTCATTTTCTTCCAATTTTTTCCTCTTATAAATCTTGCCCTGGCTATTTTTGTCGAATCTCATTTCCTCCATTGTCACCAGGTCCACCAAGCCTATCAGCAACATATTCTGCCTCAAGGGCATCTGTATCGGCAATGTTATGCTCCCAAATTTGGATTCTATTGACTGTAGACAAAAATCAAAGTTTGCATCTGGCCTGTCCATTTTATTGATGTAAACGAGCCGTGGTATAGCATGATGATCCGCCTGACGCCAGACCGTGCCTGTCTGAGCTTCCACACCTGCAGAACCATCCAGAACAACTATCGTACCATCTAACACATCCAATGTCTGTTCCACGCCCATCGTGAAGTCTATGTGACCCGGGGTGTCGATCAGATTAAAGGTATAATTTTTCCACGGAAAGGTCACCGCTGCTGAGGTTATCGTAATACCACGTTCACGTTCCTGATCCATGTAATCGGTTACCGTGTTGCCATTGTGTACTTCCCCCGGGTTCCCAATCGTCCCTGAATAGTACAGCATTCGCTCCGTCGTTGTTGTTTTTCCTGCGGATAAATTTTGGTTTTGGCTAAGTGTAAAGAATACTCGTGTCTCATTCGTCCTTTCGTTTGTAAGATACAAGTACGAGCTGTACATGCTTGTATCTCACGAACGAAAGGGCAAATAGGATTGAGAACAGAGCATTAGTGAGATATAAGTATAAGCTGACAGTTCTGTGAAATTGATCAGAATACAAAAAACGGCAGAGAGTCATGAAAAAAACGTGCTCTTGTGTTTGATACGTCGAGACTCAACCCTACTTTCGAGGTTATGTATTGTAGCTACGAGTAGAAACTTACCAGCGTCGATGTGTGCCATGATTCCAATGTTTCGGATCCTCGAAACGTCGCATTTTTCCGCATTCTTTAGAGGCTTCGAAACCCCCGTGGCCTCGTGGAGATTTCTCTTGTGGATTCTACACCAAGAACTTATTAGATTGCGTCTCAACATCACGCAACGAGCGCTCGGCCTTACATATATTTGTTTCAATTACACGGGTACTCCTTGTCACGCGTAAACTAAATTATCATTATAAGGGATTCTCGTGCAAAACTTATGACTGTCATAAAGCGGCCTCCCAAGATTCATATTTACGTAAATCCATTTCAGGCACATTTGAGTCTTCGTCGCATCGAGAAAAATTTAAAAGAAGGTCGGTGTTCAGATTTTCGCGCCCATCGCTTTCTCCAAGGTCTCGAACACGCGCGCAATCAACGTAGCGCGCATGCGTACTGACCATATGACGCAAGTACATTCTAATCCAATAACACGACAGGACAATGTGGTGTAACGCGTCGAGCTCAGAGCACCCGTATCAACTTCAGAGCTACGCGAAGAGGGAGGAGACAAAGAAATTAAGCATTAATTTGGCACAGACACCTCGAAGAATCGAACTCTCAACGTCGAACGTCGGAACTTGCCATCGCAGATCGAATTGCAGTCTTTCATTTTGCTCAAACACGAAGCGCGTCACGATAAACCGTTCGATTGCCGTTCTCCTCCCTGCCCGACCCCTCTCTTTTTTCCTGGCGTGACCTGCAACGACAAAAGGCAGTGAGCCGTTATTTCATGAAAGGCCCTTGCCTGTTATCGAGACGCGGATTGCGGAGAAGCGACCGAGTATTCAATACTGCAAGTCTAACCGAGGACAACGCTGCGACTGTGGAAATTGACGGGGAAATTGGTCACAGGATCGAAAATCTCGTATTGCGCTAAAAGTTTGAATATAAATCAGCATTTAGTACCACACGTTGTATACGGTAACAAGTAGCAGCGCAGCGTTGTAACTGGAAGAACGCGAAGCATAGTGAAGATGGCCGCCTACCGTGGACGTAGTGGTTCGAATCCTTCAATAACAACTATTTTTTTCGATTTGGACAACACCCTCACGGAGACGCGAAGAGGCGACAGTACGGCGTGCAGAAAGGTATAACAAAATTTTTCCATACAAAGAAAACAATTTTTCTTATGCGGTGCGACACATGATGTGAACGTGAAAGCGCGGCATATTTGTGTTGAGTGTATGTATGCGTATACATTTATGAATATGCATATACATGCGCACACATAGGTGTGCGCATACGTGCGTGTCACAGCCGTATTATAGTATGCCATATATATACATATATGTATACTTATGCGTCATCAATTCTAACGTCATTTCTAAGACGAATCTAGAGTTCTAAGTTTCCGGATAAACGGGATAGTTATGTTTGAGAAACAGAAATGGAGATGGTACACTTTGAAACGGAATAAATAAGCGCCCGAGGTCACGCGTGTCAGCAGACGACGCGTATGAAAAGAGCGCGCTGCCTACTCCGCCATTTTTATTTTCTAGCATTGTGCATATATATATATACAGCGCGAGTTTCCCAAGCTAACCTTCCCTTCTGCCGTCAACGGTCTAATATTCTCATAAAAATCACGTGTTGAATGATCTTGCTATTTTTGTGCTCAGCGTCCCATGTAGTAACGCGTGCGTGCGGAAACGATCTAAACAACGATAATGAACAATGGGTGGGATTAGATAGTAGTGAGACGGAAGCGCACAATAAACGATTCTTTGAACCAGCGAGGAACACGACGATAAATTCGCGCTATTAGTCACGTGGAAGATTTAAAAATTGTTTTTATCGATATATCTGTGATCGCCGCACTCAGGAATTCGCCTCGCGTGGGTCGTGGCTCTGCGCAAGACGTCGGGCGGGGGCAAAAACTCCGGGCATGATAACTACCTTGAAGAGTCGCCGCGTAGTCAAATAGACAGAAGACTCAGCTTTTATCGCCCCATGTATTTTGCTCCAAGTACAACACACGCGCACACGTATGCTCACGGCTGGAAATAGAAAGCCCGTTGGTAACGTGAGACGATTCCCGTTATAGCGCTATCACTAATTCGAGTCGGACTTATTTTTGGAACTGCGCGCAGAGTGTTTCGTGCAAACGCGATGCCGTGCGGTACGCACCCCAACGGCGACAAGCAGATTCAACGTCTCCAGCCGAGCCGGAGATAAATACTCGGCGGTGAGGACCGTGTTTTGGTTTTTTTCGCCCCCTGTGCGCCGAGTTCAAAATCTTTAGGAGGACTGTCGTTTTTTATGTCCTAAAAGAAACCAACGAGACATGCACTGCGGGGAAGAAGTAATGCAAAGCGTATATTTAAACGACTTGCGTGCGTGACGTCACTATTTTCGAAATAAGTCTAAGGGGTTATGAGCCTTTTATTTTTTTTCATTTTAAGTTTTTCCCTGGAGCTATTCGTGTTCGGGTTGTATTTTGTTTCGATACCGTGTACTAACATTCGGATAATCGCGCACGTGGCATAAACTTCGTGTTCAACGAACCCTTCGCCCTCCCAGTTCACGGACTTTGTCTAAAATTTGTTGAGCATCCAAAACGGAAGCTTCATTGCATCGTGCGCCTTAGTCAGTTTGGCAACGTTGGTGGAGAAGCTATTTCGGGGACGCTGCTGTTTCTCCTCCTCCTTAGCAGTGAGAAAGCAGAGGAGAGAGTACGTGTCAAAGGGCAAGGCTAGAGAGAGCGAGAGGGTGTAGAGAGAGGTTACTCATTCTCTCCGAGACGGACGGCCTGGTGCAGTCTGGCGCAAAGGTTCATCGTAGCATCTCTGGGTTCTCCTGGAATCATACAACTTTGAAACACGGCTTGTCGTTCTTGTGATCACTTTTCAAGTTTGATTTGGATAGTTGCGCGTATTTTGTGTCTTGTCCGGACAGTTTGTTGTGCTCAGTAAAATGAGTGTGCCTGAGGGTGTGAAAAAATGCGTCGCTATTCTGAAGATGGTGGACAGCGACTCCGAGAAGTTCGCTGCGCTTTTCATGGTGACAAAGCTGGTTAATGCAGCAGAATGCAGCGCCACTGCCAAGAGACTACTCTTCGAGTCTATTGGAACAAAATTCTTGCGCAAGCTGTTGTCCAGTGAAGATGTACCAGTTGACTGTCCACCTCAAGTGTACAAATCAGTCGCCCTTTCAATACTGTCTTCTTTCTGTGGCGAGCCTGAGCTTGCGTCTCATTCGGACATGATCAGTTACGTGCCAGCATTGCTGCAGATAGTGTCACAAGCAGAGGACGATGCACCCGATGACACGTTAATAATCGTCAGTGAAGCTTACACCTGTCTTCAAAACATCGCCCAATATCCAGCAGGTCAGCGAGCCTTGTTAGACCAGCGCGCGATACCCAAAATGTGCGAGATCTATTCGGAGAAAAGTTTTCAGACAGACGAGGCACTGGGCATACTAGTTACCCTTACAACAAAGATTGGTCCGCAAGCCTGGGATCCCACGGACACAGCACCCTTTCACGCAATAGTCAACAAGATAGCACTGGACTTTGAGACGGATCATTCGGAGAGAAAATTCGAGTTGTGCACAATTCTGCAGGCCCTTCTATCCTCGTGTCGCAAAGAGCTTGTATCATTGTCAGCGTCGCAAGAATCCTGGCCTCAGAGCATTTACAAGGGTCTCAGTGACATACTGGGCTCCAAAATTGTCAAGAATCAACGCGATCCAGCCTTGAAATTAGCGTCGGCAATGCTTGATCTTCTAGGCGTCGAGTGGGCCATGATGGATGAGGCCAAGCCCAAAATATTCTTTCTCCTTCTGATACAATTGTCATCGATCGAGGTGCGAATGCAACTCGAGGGGAAACAATTGAAGGGTGTCGTAAGCAACGCTGAACTCATAACTGCCTGCTTTGTAATACTTGAGATCTCGCTCGGCTTCATAGCAACCGATCAATTGGATTTGGATCAAAAAGAAAAGCAGTCACTGTACACAGCACTGAAGGGAGCCTTCGCTGCAGTCATTGGCCTCCTCGGAACGATCTCACGTATGAAGGAACTTACCGATACTGGGGAGCGGGTTTTCGTGTGCGCGATGGTACGTGTATTATCCGCATGGCTAGCTCAGGAAACCTCCGCGATGAGACCGCAGGTTTACTCGGTATTACCGTACATGCTGACGGTCGCGAATGATACTTTTTATGCGAGTCGTAACAGAAAATTGGCGGAAAAGACGAGGGCGGGCGCGCGCTCCGATGAAGGTTCTTCGTTCTCGGGTGAACCGATCGCGCACGATCCACTGAGCGAAGTCGACGTGCTACGGGTTATGTTGCCTGCTCTGTGTTACCTCGCCGTCGAGGAAGAAGCCCGAAAGATTTTACTCAAGCACAAACAGGATCAGGTATTGTTCGAGTGCTTATCGTATCACTGGACGATCGTGCACTACAAGAAACCACCGGTACCGAGATCCGAGAGACTTAAGGCCATCAAGGAACCGGAGAAAGAGCTTGAGCCTCACGTACTGAATGAAATGAGCGACTCCCGTGCTGCCATGGTCTCGATATGCAACATACTCATGAACATATCGGTCCTCGAGGCGAAACTTGTCGAAGAGTCAGCTACGTTCGTCAATCTACTCAAATTCATTTTTACTAATTTGCCGGAGCTCAAACAGACACCCGAAAATTTGGTGCTCCACGGACACATGGCCGTCCTTGGAATGCTCTTACTCAAACAGCAAGCAAAACTCGTCAAGAAAAACGACTTCTCCATATGCCGCTACATACAAGCTACGATAAGATTTCTTTGGGACGCTTACAACGTGGACGAGAGCAACGATCCTACCGAACTCGTCGTTTCAATGGCCTACAAGGAACACTGGATGGAAATAATGGAACTTTGGTTCCTTGGGATGCAGACGATGGCTGGTGTTCTGCAGCTCATACCGTGGCTTACCGAATTCGCAATCGAGTCCGGATGGGCACAGGGTATCATCGACATATTGAAGAAAGTCAAAATCGGAACTTTACCGCCCAATGTCAAATCTGCTTATGAAGATCTTCTGTGCCATCTCGTCAAGGCCGACGCTAGCGTCGCCGCCGTTCTCAAAAAAGCCGGCGCACTCACCGTATGCAGAAATCATCGTATGATGGAACTGGGAAAAATTCTCTTCGGCGATTAGTCGATCCGTAGCAATTCCCCTGTTTTCATCTTCCTAGACATTGAGTTGCTTCATCGCTTATCTTGGACGGCCATATATTATGTTTAGGCTTACGTTTTTCTGCCCCCGAACGATCAGTGTAATCGCGTCGTTGATGTTGTCTCGGCGTTGATAAATCGAAGATGCTCGAATTGTAACGAATAAGTACGCATTTGCTTATTTTGAATACGTATCTTTTTTTAGCACTATCGTGAGGAAGAACAATAGACTTTCTCGTTATACGCAACTTTTCTTCGCCGTAAAAAAACAACTTACACTTTTTACTTTGTGTGAAATTTTATTTCTTTTTTTTTCTGCAGTACAGTCGCCTGTATGTAATTTACATAATTTCAAAGAATATTCGCTTCGACACTCATCGTGTGACGATGAGAATTAGAAGATGTATATATATTTGCACATACGGTACAATCAATGAGTGCAAAAACTTATTCGAGTCACTTGGAACCCGAATCATGCGCCAAAATTATAACGGAGAGTGTCATCAATGATGGGAGCATTTGCTAAAAACAGCTGCGAAAAGTATCGATAGACACTTACAGTCATTACATCTTGAAATAGTTTATGCGATGCGAGCCAACTCTATTCTACACAAATAATATTTGGATTTTTTGTAGAGTGAACACGTGTCGCTCGTTTCTCTTCTCGAGCGCGTAAAGTCTTCAAGGAAAAATATAAAGTGCGACGTCACTGCGAATACATTGACATATATTCGGATAAAAAATAGAGCACTCAATTTCAAGAGCCGAAAATAATCAGTGCGTCGTGTATGTTGGCTGGTGCTATTTTTACTTGCTCCACCCTGTATCGAAATTTTCCAAACAATCGCAGTGATATGCAAATTACGAAGAACGATTACGTAAAGAGATAAAGGAGGAGCGAGGGGGGGACAGAGAAAATAATTGTGCTGCGCGATACAGAAAATGATTTTGTTGTTATTGTGGCTTGACTTGTAAGGCATTTGTAATATGCGATTAATTTTTTTCATTAAACGAAATTAATTTTTGTACACGTGTTGATTGCGTCACTTTATTTATCGCATGAAAGAAAAAGAAAGAAGGATCAACATGTCGCTCAATTAGCCATTTAATTTTCCCGACATTAAGGCCTCATTTGTTTAACATTTGGAAAATACCATTTAAGGTCTGTTGTTGGCACAGCTGATTTTGTTGTGATTACAGCAGTGTCCGTGGGTGCGACTTCGAGTGTCCAATTATCGGCTCGAGTACTATTTGAATGAATCAATGCATTTTATAGGTAATCATTAAATATGAATTAAGCGTCTTTATTACTCGCCTATCTCGTGTCCACCAAAAAGATACCCCAACCCAGGTCCATATCCGAAAACTCCTATCGCTGTTACAATTCAAAAGAGATTTCGAGAAACAAAGCCACATTCATATTTTATCACGTTGAATTTGAGGTAACGTTAAACAGCTGGAGTATTGCTACAACTATATAACAGATTATACTTTGACCCCATTACTTATCGTACAAAATGGGGTTAAAGATTTCGTTGTTGGAACGCAAATAATTTTTTCTTCCATTATCTCATTTTCATTATTATTGAAAATGATGTCTTGGAGATTAGCCATATATTGTAAAATAACAACTTAACAAAATGTTTGCCTGACTCTCGTAGTTCAAATCTGCCAAAGGACGTTTGGAAAATAAAAAAGAGTATTATTTCCGTTCCGGCTCAACGGCCCAAACTTTAACGTCTTCGTACACGAACGTGCTCTTTATTATCCGGAAACTGGAGGATTGTCATTGCAGAGGTGAATTCGAGAAAACGTGATAGAACGATTGTGGGTTTGTTCAATTTTCCTTAATGTAGACCGTTCTCCATACATGAATATACTTATATACGCACATATACCAACGTGTATGTACGTGTATACTGTTTGCCAATTACTTTTCTGTTTGGTTTCCAAACCGGCATATACAGGATCTCTGCGAAATTGTATCACCTGGTTGTGTGAGTCACGAAAAATCTAACGTTACGTTTTTTCTCTTCTCTTTCCCCGATACCCCGTCGTGTCCCCGAAACTCGTCGCAGCTCGCCGAGGAATTGTGCCAAAAGTATGGAGTGCCGCAGGAGGCTTCGTCCAGTATCACCGCAACGTATCTCAAACAATTCCGCAAGTGCCCTGACAATCCTGCCTACAGCCTGGACACGTGGCGAACGGGTCTCTGGACAAAGGCACTTGGTGAAAAGTACTCGTATCTTGCGGACGACGTTTACTCGAGATGGCTGTACCTTCGATATCGATATTTGGCACTCAGCAACGAGACCGTCACGATGTTGCGAGAATTACGAAAGAAGTATCTGCTTGGCTTGATAACGAATGGTCCTTCGAACGCTCAATGGGAGAAAGTACACAAGCTCGAGTTGCAACAGTATTTCGATGTTATACTCGTTTCCGGTGATCTTCCGTGGGAAAAACCGCACCCGCGTATCTTCGAGGAAGCATGTCGTTGTCTCGGTGTTTCGCCTAATAATTGTCTCATGGTCGGTGACAAACTCGAGACCGATATTCTCGGTAAGTTGACACTTCTTTTATCCCTCTGCAGAATGTACAGAAAAAAGGAAGTTACTCTCGTATGTCTAATGATTTTGCGTAGTCCAGGTAATTACGTGCTTGTTGTTTTATAAATCAGCAAAGGTTGAAAAATACTTATCGCTTTGTTTCTCAGGCTTTTCGAAGGTCGAGCGGTGTATCATAAAAGTCGAACTTGCATCGTTGAAATGCAAGAAAAATCGGTTCTTTTGATTTTTCACATTTTTTGTGGTTGATTTACGCTGTGAGGTCATCAAAACACTTCAGTATTGTTATTAACCATTCACAACTTCAATTTGCAAAAGAGCCTTTTGATAACAATTAAAATTAAAAAATGAAACACGGATTTGAAGAGTCATTGCATTCAAGCAATGCACGTTGAGCATTATCCTTGCATTATCTTATCTTATTTCTAAAATTCGTAATACTACGTCCGAAGTCCAGGATAAAAGGTCGTCTTCTTCGTTTTTATTTTTCGTATAATCTATGCTGAATTTCAGAAAAAATCTTATGCGAAACAAATGTATTCACATGTACTTTTCTTATATCTTCTAAAAATCTAGAATAATATGAGAGAAAAAGTAATCTTATTTGTAATATACTGATAGGAGAGCGTCTTCTATGCCATTAGATGAGTTGGAGTCGAATTAATTTGATTATAAGTATACTACGCACATAAATTAAAGGAGCAGAAAAAAATTGCAGATTTTTCGGTGATTTTTGACCGGCTGTATTTCAGTGAAAAATCATCGTACCGGAATGGCAAAAAAGCATTTTGAAGCTCCAAGATTCTAGTTTTCCGATCTTTTGGCAAAAAATGTTTAGGACCCATGTTTTCAACGCAATCAAAGAAATAGCGCGTAAAAAAATTGCCCACATCTTTAGCCTTTTTTTTCGATCCTCCACAGGCTCGGAAAAAAATGTTCAGTTTAAACCATTATATGGATCGGATTGCTTGTTTATTCAGCTTCAATTTTTTTTTTTTAGATTTTGTCTACGACCATTTTTTCGGAGATATCCGACATTAAATGAAAAAGGATATTTTTCCTTCGACCGTCAATATCTCAGCAACCACTGATCGTACAGAAAATGGACGGGCAGTTTCGTAAACGGGAATAAATGTACAATGCAATGCTGTCAAAACATTCAAGAACAAAATTTGTTTCCATCCAAAGTATCGATTTGAAAACAGTTGAAAAATTGACCTTTTTCCTTGTTTTGGTAAATCGACCGCAGCTTCACTAATATTGATGTGGACTCTATGGCGCTTAGAGGTTTCCATACGTCAATGTACCCCCAATAGCCCTGTGAAACGACAAATCGATCCAGCGAGCTGTTTTTTCTCCGGATTTGTCAAAACTTAGGAAAGAATTAACGGAGCAAGATTTTTGTTTCGAAAAATCTCGTAATCTTCATAAAAATAGAGGAAATTAATTTTTCTTCACCTTTTTTCACAATTTTGTATCTGCTACTGGGGAGATTGGGAAAAAAAATAAAAAATATCAAACATTTTCGAGAAGAAATTTCAAAAATGTTCCAAAAAAAATTTTCCAAAGGAAATATCAAAAATATTCAACAAAAAATTTTGAATTTCATTTTAGATATCAACCCCCGGCATTCGCGTTACCCAAATAATACGACGTGGAGGTTGCACGGTCGGATTAATGCTTCGTATGTGCTTGCGCACATGTGCGCGTGCGGTGTGTGCACACACACACACACGTACAAACACAACACACGTGTGCGTAAGCAGGCATAAGAAACATTAATCCGACCGTGCAACCTCCACGTGGTATGCTTTGGGTAACGCGAATGCTGGCGGTTGATATCCAAAATGAAAATCAAAATTATTTTTGAACATTTTTAATATATTTTTTTTGGAAAATGTTTGAAATTTCTTTTCGAAAATGTTTGATATTTTTTATTTTTTTCCCCAATCTCCCCAGTAGCAGATACAAAATTGTGAAAAAAGGTGAAGACAACATAACTTTTCTATTTTTATGAAGATTACGAGATTTTTAGAAATAAAAATCTTGCTCCGTTAATTCTTTCCTAAGCTTTGATTAATCGGGAAAAAAACCGCTCGATAGATCGATTTGCCGTTTCACAGGCCTATTGGGGGTACATTGAGGTATGAAAACCTCTAAGCGCCGCAACCTCCACATCGATTTTTTCAACTGTTTTCAAATATTTTGGATGGAAACAAACATTTATTTCTTAAATGTTTTGATAGGATTTCATAGCACATTTATTCCGGTTTACGAAACTGCCCTTCCATTTCCTGTACGATCATTAGCTGCTGAGATATTGGCGGTTGAAGGAAAAAGATCCTTTTTCATGTAATGTCGGATATCTCCGCTAAAAATGATCGTAGACAAAATCTGAAAATGGAAAATTGAAGCTGAATAAACAAGCTATCCGATCCATATAATGGTTTAAACCGAAAAATTTTTCCGAGCCCGTGGAGTATCGAAAACAAAGGCTAAACATTTGGAAAATTCTTTTACACGCTATTTCTCTGATTGCGTTGAAGAGATGGCTCCTAAAAATTTTTGGCTAAAAGATCGGAAAACTAGAGGCTTGGAGCTTCACAATGCTTTTTTTTGTCACTCCGGTACGATGATTTTTCACTGGAATACAGCTCGTCAAAAATCATCGAAAAATCTGCAATTTTTTTCTGCTCCTTTAATTTGTGTGCGTAATGTAGTTCATACGTAAATGTAAATATGGTTGTTCTTGCATAATCAACAATTGTAACAACACTAGGCTCTCTTAAAACATTCACAGGAGGAATAGAGGCTAACCTCGGTGCTACTGTCTGGATACCGATAACCGACAAAGCCCGTCTAACCGCGGAAGACCCGAAGCCCACTTACACGATAAAGCGTATAACCGATCTACTTATGATCCTGAAACGAGTGCCGGGAGCTCCAGAACTAGAGGACTCATCTTCCAATGCTTCGGACGGGAGTTGATGAATCACAGTCATTTTAGAACATCATACGGGGGAGCGAGTACGACCTCTTTCAACTGGAATGCCGTATTTTGTGTATCGGTGTCACGGCGCTATACGACGATACTAGCTATTGTCTAGTGAACGCGTTGTGCCTTAACCGATCCAACGGGGATTCGTTCACGTTACGTATATTGTGTTTTGTCATAACGGCTATCAAGGGAAAACCGAATGAAAAATAGGGCCCCTGCACTTCGAGGGAAGACCGTTCCGACCTATGGGAAAAAAGATCTTGGATTCAAGCTAATCCATCGCACAATCAAACATGGAGTAGGGTCTGAATATTGTCAATGCCGATTCTCGCGTGAACCTGCCTGAAAAATAGGCTTGGGGTAACACAGGGTATGACGTTTTAAACAAATACAAGGGCGGCAAAACAAAAGCATAAACGTAGAATTCTCAAGGCACCACTTTTAAAACCAGACTATGCAAGGTTGATGTTCCGATCGTTCAACACAAATCTACGTGTCAGATCGTACACATGTATATTCCCCTTTATTTTTTCAGTGTTGTTTTATTATTTTTATCCCGAAGGCTACATTCGCATGACGATTATAACACGTACATTATTGTAAATACATCAACGCATATAGCGATGTAGCACTTTAGATGATTTGTCCGTAGATCAAGTTTGTGAATGATCTCAATTTGCGGCTCTCTGCGATTGTTGTCGAAAATGTAGCAAAATCTTTATGTGTGCACTTCTTGGTGTACGCTCCCCATCAAGTTTTAGTATAATATTTAGGGTTGGTGCAACGTTCGTGACAAAACAAGGGAAACGACGAACGAAGTAAAAAAAAAGTGATCACTCGCATTGAGAAAGATCGTAGATTTGCATAATTGTCGACGAATTGAAAACTAAAACTATGATGGTAGGGATGAAAATGAGCGCATATATTTTTGTTGACGTATTTGAGGCGATAGGTCATAATTCTATTTTTTCTTATCGTTCAATTGTACGAATGTACGTTGGAAGATACGTACAGCAGAGTACAAAATCTTTTTGTACATATAACGAGTACCACGCGTGGTCGTACACACACAGACACAGATTCAATAACTTGTATTTAACACGTATACGTAGATGTATTGAGACACGTATATACATCATGTACATTTGGTTCCTGTACAGTTCGCATAAATCCCGTCGAGAACTAAACAAACGTGGGTCAAATGCGTTATATTTTTCCACAATATAAAATATATTTCATTGTTGTTGGGTTTAACAAGGAGCACGAGACATCGCGTCAGAGTACTACTGAATGTAGTCGGAATGAATGAAAAAAGAAGGTCGAAGAAATATCACACGCTCTACATGTACCTCGGATGAAATCTGTGCGAATAAAGAAAAAGAAAAAATACAAGTATTAAATATTTAATTAATTCAGATGTTTATCATTGGTTTCCATAGAATAGAGGTTCTCGGGTGGCGGACCTGTTGAATATTACTGCGCGATAAAGTTTGTTCGACAGAAACAATGATAAAAACGATGATCGTGGAAAAATCGAAATCCGGAACAGCCAAGTGCACATCGGTTTGCACGAGCGAAATCTCGAGGAACCACATTTTGACGATCGATCACGGTAGTGGCCGAGATCGAAGTATCAACCGATGACACCTCGAACACCCTTCCTTGTTCGATCGTCACTTGAAGACTGACCTCCATTTCTACCGATGAGTTCGACGTATCGTCGTCTGACCAGTTCGTTAACTTTGAACATTCCTTTTCTCTCGCCTCAAACATTACCCCGAAAGGCTTTTTTTCTCGTCTTACTTGCTCTTCTAGCGATAACGTTTGGATTCTCAGATTTACGGGAACAGGAATCGTGCTCCCAGTATCGGACCTCCCGACCAGCTTGTCCAGACAGGGGCTGGACATCTGTTGAAATTTGTGTGTGAGTTGATGCGCGTTTGTTCTCGGTCCCTTAACACACTTTCCAAACGAACCAATTCATCTTTCTTCCTTTTCTCATGGGAGTTTTTCTCACGAATCCTAGAGCCACAAACCTCCGAGGGTTTGGAACGAGATCGTTGATTAAGCTTATTCCTTTTGGCAGCGATATGATTCACTGTCGTCGATCTCTTCTTCCGAGGCACTCCACAGGGCCCTGGCGGATTTTCGAAGTCTAAACGTGATTCAACAAAGCGTGTAGTTTTATCAGGGCGCAGAATTTACATGATTGAATTTCAGAAATCGATCGGCAGACGCGATTCAAACTTGGTGACAATTATAAAACGCGTTTCTTTTGTTGTAATCTGTCGATCGATTTACTTAGTGATGAATATTATCGGTTCGTTCGATACCGCTTCGACCGTCCTTGGACCCAACATTTTCTCGCGAAGGTGACCGTTTCGACGCTGAACTTTCATCAGTATCGTCACATGGCTTTCTTCGATCATCCTGATTGTCCTTGACCTGCTTATAGTTGAAATCCTTTTGCGATCTTTCAACCGGCGTGTCGATGCGAAGGTCTTCGGCGTTGTTACCAATATTCGAGTCTCCAAGTGTGATTTCGTCCAACTCCTGAACGATCCGGTTTTTTTTGCACTCAGATGCGTCGTCAAGGAGCGAATAGTTCTTATCGTTAGGATCCCCGGACACGATGGATTGCAGATTTGGTGGTTGTGATGACTTTGATGAAACCCGGAATTCCTCGGCAGGTTCCGAACCCAGCATTGATGTAGACTCTTCCATCCGAGAATAATCTTCGGGCAAACTAGCCAATTCATCATCCGTAATTTTATCCCTTTTATCCTGTTCCTGTAATGCAGATGGAGGGCTGTCACATTCTGAAAAAAATTGCAAACATGTCATTTACAAAGTAATATATTTTGGAAGAACCGAAAGTAATATATTCTTCCTTCGGGCTACATCATATTCGAGAATCTTAAAAATAAGATCTTGTTGAAGGAACAAAGATAGATCGAAGGTATATTTTCCAAATTAGTTTCCCAACGTAATTTGGTTTATCCGAATAAATTCTTACCTGTAACGATGTCCGACGTCGGTGCTCCGTCGTCGAAATTGTTGACGTGACTCGTCTTTGATTCGCTCGTCACTTTCCGATCGTCGCCATTCCGATCATCGAGCACTGTTTCATCGTGATCCGCAGCTCTCTTCACACTCTTTTTATCATACGTTTTATGATTTCCATCAATTTCATTAATCCCTTCGGTCGGTTGGCTTATCGGCAGACAGAAATTTTCATCGATCCGACCATTCTTTATGCTCGATTCCTCTGCGGTGTTCGAGCTCTGTATCCTACTGGTCTCTTTGATTGCTTCAATTTGTATATTTTTGTTTCGCTCGCTCTTCTCAGATTGATGGGCCAAAGTTTTACGATCTTGCGACTCTTTCATAATTTGCAGTTCACTGCCTGTGGTTTGCGTTCTATGATTTTTCATAGTGGTCCAAATTGTATCTGGTATGCTGTCGTATGCCGAGGATCTTGATAAAGTTCCCACTGTGGTTACTTCAGCCATCGGTTCGAGCGACACTGACGTCACTATCCCTCGACTCTGCTGGCTAACGATGTGAGCAGTCTGTATACCGACTTCTGGTTTGTCATCGCTCGTCTGCGACTCCCCGATTTTCATGGGTAAGTTACGGACGCAACCTTCCGTCGCGGATAAACTGGAAGACCTGAAAGGTTCGAATAGGATAGATTCTTGGAATGCTCTCAATCGTTACCTTGTGTATTGGCTTGGCATTATTACATTCCTGTATTTACACCAAGAATGCAGTATGCAGACGTGGATTTTGGAAGCAAAGATAATGTTTGCAATGTGATGCAAATGCAAAAAATGCAACGTTTGGAAGCAATAGAAGAATCTGTTTACTTCATAGAGCGACTGATTGAAAAACATTTAATCCAATAATTGAACTATTCGATATTAACGAAAGAACCAATTTTGCAACTAGCTGACTTGGTTTAACATTCGTTCGATTAATATTCCATGTTTTAGATGCGTTAGAGTGAACTCACGGTTTTTTCTTTCGAAACCGGCACGCGCAATCTTCCATGTTTTGTACACCTTCAGTTTCGACGATTTGGTGAGTAATTCGATTGTGAAGATTTGTTTCGTCCTATGTAAAGTATTATAAAAATATTAGACGCGAACCAATACAGCCGAATTAGCGCACAATAGGGGGAGTTCCCGTAACGCCGGACGGCACCTAGCACCGGACACTTGAAAAATCTTGACAAATCGCAACACGTTCAATTAAAAAAACGGGGGTCGGGGCATCGATACGCTTCCCCGCGCCCCTTCCAACCGTTTTTTAATTGAACGTGTTGCGATTTGCCAAGATATGACGAGTGTTCGGTGCTAGGTGCCGTCCGGCGTTACGGGAACTCCCCCTACGTTGATTCATTTTTTAATAATTAATAATTATTCAAAAACCATATTACTATTTAATAATACTAATTAATTGTTCAGAATAAAAACAATGTTCAGTAATGCGATATTAAAATCTCTTTTGCTGATGGCTCTGCTTTGTGTGAATCTCCAAAGATCAAACTAACTCTCGAAGATCCATGTGTTAGCCCCTGTCCCTCCAGATTATTTTGTCACAATAGGTATAACACTGGCTTTCCATTATCATAATTTGTAAAGAATTTATTGGTGTAGAGGGTGTTCGCTGTATCTTTGGAACATGTATGATATAATACTTGATATGTATACTATTGCTAGCAGTGGTCACCTCGAATATGTATAAAATGATAAGGTACATGAAACACTGGAGATCAGAAGGGGCAAAAACGATTTGTCGAAGCTTATCCAGGTACATAAGGATTCCAAAATTGTAATTGAATAGATCAAGTCAACCAAAATATTATACAACATGTGGAGGTTACAAGGATTTCTTCTGTGTTATGATTATTAGATATTAATGTAATACATAAATATTACTCGTTTTATTATTTTGTTCAGGGGAATCACAGATTGTACATGAATACCATGAGGGTTGATTTCCTGCTTGGGTTTGTTCGGTGTATCTTAAATTTAATGTGTAAAGTGGACATGACAAGAATTCTTTTTAACCGACTTAAAAAAAAAAGTAGGTTCTCAGTTCGACCTGTATGTATGTATGTATGTTTGTCCGCGATTATCTCGCGTTTGGCTGAACCGATTTTGGTGCGGTTTTCAGGAAAGTGTTCATTACATTCTGGAGAAGGTTTTAGTATATAACAATAATGGATATCTCGTGAAGTTGCCCGCATAGATCCGTTTTTGTTGCTTACTAGGATTCTAGTTTTT
>JAPYZJ010000690.1:0-38055 GCA_030522765.1 Ophioninae sp. B BG-2022a
TTTTTAGCCTTCTTCTCGATTCAAACTTCGCGCGCTTTTGTTTCCTGCAGTTGGCCATCTTGATTAGTTTGTCAACAAAAGCTGAGTGGTGTCGCTGCGAGCTCGTTCAAAATATTCGG
This sequence comes from Ophioninae sp. B BG-2022a, assembly GCA_030522765.1. Classification (NCBI taxonomy): domain Eukaryota; kingdom Metazoa; phylum Arthropoda; class Insecta; order Hymenoptera; family Ichneumonidae; species Ophioninae sp. B BG-2022a. The sequence goes on from JAPYZJ010000690.1 coordinate 120, forward strand.
AAAAAAAGATTTTATGTTGTGTTTATCTAAGATTCCACGAGATTCACAAGTGCTATAGATTATTGAAATGTTTAGGTAAGTAAAATTTGTTTTTTAATACCGATTAAGCATGTGTGGAAGTATAAATTAACATTTGTAAATTGTTGTTGTTGTTGCCCCGTTGTTAAGGGGCAAAACCGGAAAAACATAACTTTTGTAAGTTGATTTATTTTTGTTACTTATAGTTAAGAGAAAAGTGATCTCTATACCAAATTATGTGATTTATAAACTAAACCAAATGGTGATTATTAAAGTTGGTTATTATTTTGAAAATCTTATATTTTATTTGAAATTTCCCTTAGCGTCCCGGCTTTTCCCCACTTTCCCCTAATTATACGCAAGGGCACACGTTGGAATTCAGGATACTTATTATACATCGTATATGTTTACACGAGATTACTTATACCGTGAATCGTTCAGTCATAACGATGACGGTCAATTATCTCCAATGATATGCAAGCGAGAATATATCGCCTACAGCACAGGAATTATCAAGGGTCCCCGGATAGTTCACCCTTCGGCGACGAATATTCGATCCCAATGTGCTGATCTATACAGGGGTGTTGACTTTAAAGCCGAGCGTGCCATGAAGTCGTGTTGTAGAATGACGATGGACAGACCCTCCGAGGTGCGTGCTGTAACGCAAAAGCTCGCGTTTTATACGCGTCTCGTGTCACTAATAAAGACGAAAAATGCTCTTAGTTGTACAAGCTCTTGATAATAGTCCCGACGATATCAAGCCTCGCTTACCCATGATTCTTACGTCCGGAGAGAACTTTTATATACAGGGTGTTTCGCTTTAATCACGTATTTCTAATAATCTCTAAATTAATTTCTAATTGGATGATAAACTGTTTGGAAGTTTTAAGGTCACCAATTTTTCCTACAAAATTTCCGATCTGAGGCAGTATGAATAATTTTCATGATCTGCCCAATTATGGCTGGAGGAAACTATAGGAGAGTACAAGAGATTTTTGAATTAATAATTTTCTTAAAAACAATACATTTTTTGAAGGATTGCAGTGAAAACCTCGATTTTGTATCACTAGGGATTTTATACCACTAAAATATATTGAACATTATTGGCCAAAAATATATGTACAATAAAACGTTGAAAAAAATGAACAATAAAATATGTGTAAGAAAATATTGGACATTGTACAAAAATTATTGAAAGTATATTGAATATTATGAGCAATAAAATATGTGTAATAAAACATTGGACATTGTACAAAAATTATTGAAAATATATTGAATATTATAACCAGTTTGTACAATAAAAAATGCAGCAACTCTGTTGTCAAATGCCAGTTGTACGTGACCTATTTTAACTTTACGCGATTTGTATTTACTACTTCATATTACAAATTATTTATTTGCTATTTACTACAATCAATGCCGAAAAACCCATGATTAAAAAATTAAAAATAACTTTGAGATTTCGATTGTTCTTTTCGTAAATTTTGGTATTTGCCCTTTGTTCATTTTACATAATACACAGCTGCCTGTAGTGTCGAAATATTCAGCTGTCGCGATGATTTTTGTGCTATCGACTTTTCATCCACCATTGATTGCTAAGAATGGCCTTACACTTTTCGGAGAACAATTGTTGTTCGGGTCGACGTTTTCCGGCGTGTTCACGTTCGGATTGATATTTTTGGCTGGAAACGTCGGTGCTGCAGGAATCGATATGTATCATTGCGCCATTGTGCGAAGACTGCAGACGCCCATAGCAAATATTCTCATCGTCGAAACAAACAAAGCGTGGAGGGGGGAATGAAGGGAAATAGGAAAACGTCGAGGTGACAGAAAAAGAGGATTTCGTTGTACCTATTTCATTTCCATGGAAATGCAGAAATGCATGGAAAGTTTTTCATGGTGGTTGTTTTCAACTAATAATGATGTTGGTTGATATGGTTTTTCATCAGGTTCGAACGGGACACCTTGTATACGTATAAAACGTATATACGATATAACTCGGGTTCCCTTATCTGAGACTCCCGTTGTTTCCCCACACTGGTGAAGGTAAGAAACACGAGGAACTTTGGATAGCGTATACACGAGAGCCCTCGCAAGAAAGCTGAACCACCCCTTCCGACCAACCAACTCTGACAGGCCAAGGAAACGGGTGAGTCCAAGAAGCGACCGGAAGAGAAGGTAGAAAGATCAAGGCACGGCGATTCCTGTATGGAATACCGAGTACGGTCGTATATACGATATACACGAAGCATCCAACGCTGACGTACTTATCCAATTGTCGGTCACTTATATGGCACTGGTCCAAAGTGTCATGAGCAGGTAAAGGTCAAATTGGATTAATTAGAGATGAGAAAGTGCTGGGAAAACAGTTGGAATAATCTGATGACGTTGGAGACTTCCACTAGGATACACCAAAAATGACTTTCTTTTTGGTTTTTTTTTTCAAACAGGTTCGAATTACGAAAACCATGGAAACGATTTTTAAAAACTTCTTTAGTTGCAAGGTAATGTCGTATCATTGAATTATTTGATGACAGTGAATGATAAAAATCTGGAATTTACTGCGAATGCCACGAACTTTGAAATTGTACAAATAAATTTGATACTCTGTGACTTGAAATCATACAAATTTTTTTGACATCGAAAAAACATGTTTTTTCTTTGTCTCGTGTAATTCCTGTCTGCGGAGAGAGTGGGAGGTAAAAAATGAGAATTCTCTGGAGCAAGGACGTAGTGGAAAAACTCTAATTACCAGAGTCCATTGTTGATTAACTTTTTGCCTAGCGGTCGTTCAGTAATATTCCGACTATGTTCCCGGAGTGAAATAAATTCGACAGAACGATCCCTGAAGATTGTTCCAGCAAATGTAACATGAATTACGTCATTGGATTTTTTTACAACAAAATTCATAGCAAGCAATTCATAAAGTTATAGAAAAATGTTGAACTCGTTTTCTAGGCTGTAAAATATGGTGCACGGTGCACTTTGAACACACACAGTTATATCCGGTAGAGGGAGCTATGAATACGTCCTTGAAAAGTCTACACACGACATTTAGGCCTGAAAGCTCGGGAAGAGTAGACGAGAACTGCGGGGTGCCGAGGAGGCGTTAATGTCCAATCTCATTAAGAGTAAAGAAGAAAAAAAACGAACGTGAAGCTCGGGTGAAAGCTCAAACTCGATAATACCTTTTTAAGAGGAACGAGGGAACAATGCTCCTGTCTCAGCCACACACACAGCCCCACATCCCCACTCTGGGAAAGCCCGAGTCTCGTCGTTTAAATATATGCATAATATATGTATATGAGGTTAATAGTAGTACCATTCGCGAGCTGGAAAATTTTCTTCCTCTCGCATCTCTTTTGCCAGAGCGTTCAACAACTTCGCGTAAGTGTTCCATCCTCTTGGGAAATCATAGCTAAACGATTCACACATCTTTATCAGCTTTTTTTCCTACCGTTGTTTTTACTGATTCCTTTTTACGAGAGCTTTGAAAAAAAAAACCGTAGAAACTGAGGGGAATAAATGAAAACACAACAACTTCGGGCATGATGTGGTCGACGATTTATTATTATTTTTGTTTTGTTTCTTTCTTCACATACATACAGAACGAGAAGTTCACACGCGCGCTTTTACGGGAGCCGGACGTACCACACTCATTCATCCGTACTGCACACAGTGCCGTCATCTCTACACTCACCGTAGACAAAGGGAAAACCCATGGACCCCGTTAAAGCTTGTTAATGACTCTTTCCCTCCATCTTCTCTCTCTTTCTCTTCTCCTTTTCCTTACCGCCATTTTCTCTTCGTAGATGATACTCAGAATGGTGGAAAATCCATTTGATCTGTGGTATTCGTGAAAGGAATGTTGGAAGATTGGCCATAGGTGTGGACATTTTGGGACTGTGCAATGATCGACTCTTCCCAATGAAAGGTATCCTAAAGAAAACGAGAGTTAGAGAAAGAGAAAGAGATGACGATGATGATGATGCTGATTTATTATGCCTTGATAAAAAAAAAACCATAAGGAAAAATAGTATCATAAACAAAATCTGTAAAAAGTGTGTAAAAATAATAATCATAAACAATAATAGAATTAATGTAATGAGCAATAATGAAAGTGATAAATACAAAACTTTATGGGATAAGATATACAATGCAAAGGGAGATGGAGGGAGAAAAACAAAGAGAGAGAGAGAGAGAGAGAGGTGAATTGAGAAACAGATAAAAATTCGTTACGGAGAAAAAACCAAGTACTGTTACAATATCGGAGTTCGGTGTCTGCATATTCGAAATGAACTATCGTGCTCATCGCAAACGGTATTAAACCCACTTCGAACATTTACTTTTTCGCTACGCCGACCATGCCTCACGGGATCAGACGAATCTTAATTAAGACAATCTTGTCATAACCTCACTTCGTTTCCGCGGTCATTGACACCGCGGCAAATGAGGGCGTGAAAGTCAAGTGACGTGAAACGGAGCTTTAGAGCCTCGTAGCTATATACCTTTTCTTCATTTCAACGACCATAAAATCTCTGTTTCTACTCGCAACGATTTCAACGAGTTTCACTTCACTCGCGCACCGCCGGGTTCTTCAACAAAATGGCGGCAACAGCGTCCGCGCATGCGCAACACCGTACACCATAGAGAAAAACGCTCAATCGCTGAATTATCGAAGTTCTTCGTACACAGCTTTTGGCGAACTCTCATTTCCGAAACGAAAAATCGGAATATTACGCACGAATGATTTCAATAACGAGGGAATGATCGGCTGTTAATTCGTATAATTAATATTTTTCAAACACACTAAGAGCTAATTACCATGATCGTTCACTTTCGATGTGGCTAGCCCTCAACGAGTCGCAAACTCCTCGCGTTCCGAATCGCTTTCGCGTTAATTCAACCTCAACTTGACGTGTTTGCTCGCAATAAAAACCGTCACTGGAATTGAAATCAGTGACTGGCACGTATTCGTGGGATTTCCAGGTCAAGCAAATCCTGCGGTCCGTGAATCCTCCGGCGAAGGGTATCCGCAAAGTCGAGCCGATACGGTTGCCATTTGAGGACTCGGGATAAGCCCTCAAATCAATTCCATCGGCGAACCGAAATTTCATCCCTGTCCCTTCCGCAACCCTTGGATTGTGCCGTTACTCACCGCGTGGGTGTCGCTATTTGTGTTTGGGTTTCCATCCTGTATGTGTCTTTGTGGATTTGTGTGGGTGCATGCGTCTTGATCGTGTGGTGAAAATTTACGCAGAGATGTAGGCCGATGAAGAATCGTATCGATTGTGTTCGCGCGTCTTCAGCGTGGTTGCCTACTCGGACCAGGATAGAAGTTCCTCTTTGGAATACTCTTATCGCACTCCGTATCGTTTTAGTTGCCAACACTTTCTACCAGACTGTCTCTCTCCCTCCATTTGACCTCTCCTGAGATACTTCAGTTTCGTGGCGTTTTCCCTGAAGGGGTCCTCCTCTCGATAGCTAAAGGTGTCGCACGGTGAAGTCGACCTTCTCCCTCTTCTCACGCGTCTCTGAACATTTACCACCCTCTTTGGCTTCCTACGCTGTACTTGCTTGTCCCTGTTTGCGGAGAAACTGGAGTATCGGGGATACTCCAGGTTGAAGGGGCCGCGTTCGAACGACCCAGGTCTTCAACAACGTTAGGAAAAGCCACGAACCCTTTTTTCTTTCCTCGTTGCGACCAAGCGTGCGATATTTACTCACGGACTCCTCTTCCTTCGTTGTTTTCGATTCAGTGACGATTATTGAAAAATGTTAAAAGACTCGCGAGCAGTATCACGAACGGTGGATTACCGAGTCTCAACTGGCCCCCGTGTTGCATCGCTGCTGGATGCTCACCTGTTACAACAGAAAACAACGAAACATCGGGTTTTGCTGGCACTTTGCTTTTTCGAAATTTATCGCGATTTTGCGAATTCGAGTCTTGAGAAATATTTACCAAACGAATATTTATTTGTGAATATTTTGGAAATTTATTGGACACTTTATTGCAAATTTATTGCGAACTTTTATTTTCATTTGTTTCGAATTCATTGCGAATATTTAGTTTCGTTAATTCGAGGTAATTCTTTTGCATTTATAATACCTTATTGTTGTTAAAATAATATTCAATTTTATTTTTCATAAAAACGTGAATATTCGTGGTTTCAAGATTGTAGATTTTTTAACGCTTTCATTTTTTGATCACTTTTTTTTAGCAGAATTGCTTTATTGTTATTTTTTTTTGTTGACATTTTGGACGACGTCTCTTTAAAGCGCTATAACACGCTGAAAACTTTATTCTCAAGTTGTCGTTCAACCGCGACCACGCAGGGTTAACTCTGTCCAACAGTTTGAATTTTGTTTTCCGCTCTTTCATAGCGGAACTTCGAAGTATGAAAAAGAAGCACCACGAGAGATATGGGGGGGAATAGGAAATACTGAAAATGCAAAAACGCCGAATTTTCGGATTGTTCTTTCAGCGTGTTCACAATCTCTATCTTTCGTGAATGATAAGAGCGAAAAAAATTTAATTTCCAAAAAAAGAAAAACGAATTATAAGAATCGTTTAAGAATCGACGGGACAAAGAATCAACAGTCCAATCCCCAACATCAGCAACTTACACTCGTCGGCAATCGCTCGATAAAGTTCGAAGGCAATCTCCACTGATCTATTTGTGTTGCGAGGAAAGAAAGAAAGAAAGCTACAAAGAAGAGAAATTCTGTAATCGGAAGTTAAAGCGGCGAAATATCAGGAAGATTTTCCTAGTAGTCGTAGAAATCCGGTGAAGATATAACAATCCCTCTTGGGAGACGATAAAAGGGCAAAAGGAGGTAGGCAATGCAGAAGAGAGATAACTCGAGAGAGATCATTGTGGTTCGCGTAGCTCGTGGAAACAAAAGAATAAATAAGATAAGGAGACAAAAAGTTGGTGACTAAGGGATAGACCGCGAATCACCGGAGGTAGATATGACGTAAAAGTCAGGCGTGATTTCCACCCTGAATCGTTGAGATCCAACCAATGATCGTCGTTTCTCGACGAATGAAAAGAAAACAAGAATAAAAGAGAAAAAAAAGGGAACGAAGAGCTTTCCTGTTTTTTTTTTTCTATACCTATAGACGTGCTTCACACTCGTCGCCGCGGTGGCAATAAGAGTAGTCGAAAACGAAGCAGAAACAATCGAGAAATCAATTTGCCGCACTTCGCAATCACGTTTTTGATCTCCCTCCGCGTTCCCGTCTAGAGTACTCACCCGATACCGCGTTTCGAAAGTGAAATATCACAGCAAAGTGTAACAATGCGAACCAACATTGCCATTTACGATCGTTCGTCAAACGTCAATGCTCCGTTACACAATTCATTTTATCCGTTATTCCAATCAGTCGAAACTCTGTTCTTTTGATGGCTCATTGTTGAAAAGGATAAAAAAACGATAACGGATGCACCAGACTAGAATACAATTGCGTGTAAACGTTTTCCCATCGTATTGTGAATTATTAATGACACGGACGAGCAAAAATACAAAAATAAGTAAAATCCTTGATTCCTAATAACAGGCTTTTTTAAATTCGTTTCGCGTTGTTGAAGTGTGCGTTGAAGTGGAACAAACTAATTATTTTCTTAATTTTACATTTTTCGTTAATATCTAACGCTAGATATAATTTTTTTTTCCTAATCACTGGACAAAAATCGCACAAAATTTTCGCGTCATTTTCGCAGCTGAAATTCGACAAAAGTATTTTCTTGAGGGAATAATCATTTTCTGTGCTCTCGTCGTATATCAGGTACAATAAAGTTCAAATTTGAGACACCAAAGTGTGACGAATTAACTCGCAATTAATTTTCGGTTTAAAATGTTTTTTTTTTAAACGTTTATTCGTTTTATAGAAGTGTCAGAACTTTCCATTTTGTCTGTCAGAACCCTTGTCGTTTAACGCGAATTTTCGTGCAAAAGTTGGTTGGAGCACTCTTCATTGAAGTCAACTGGACGGCCAGGACGAGGTGCGTCGTTGAGGTCAAAATTACCATTTTTGAACTTGGCATACCAATCGCGAGCGGTACTTTCAGCTGTGGCATTCTCTCCGCACACAGCACAAATGTCACGAGCTTTTGGGGCTTTAGAACTTTTCTTAAAAGCCAAAAAAGAAAGTCTCGAAAGTACGAAATTTTGAAAAATTTGGCATTGGACTTTAATGCTCTGAAAATTGACATAAATTAACCGGAATAAAAAAATAAAACATAGATTCCGGTAAAAAAAAAACATAATTTGTTCGAATGATTGAGTGATCGAAAATATTACGTAAATTCGAATTTACATATAATTAAAAATGATAAATTTGAATGATTTAAAGATTGAAAATATTATGTAAAATCAAACTTACCTATGATTGAAAATGATGATTTTAAATAATTAAATAATTGAAAATAATACGTAAATTTTGAACGATTGAAATATTTCATAAAAATTCATTCAATGACTCGCGGAGTATTAAAATAAATAAAAAAGTAAGGCAGGTACCTAGTTGCCAATTTAAGATTGCACGTAAGTTGTAAACGAGAAAACCAATGAATTTCCGGTCGTAAAGAAAAGGAGTTCCGGTGGAAAAATATAAAATTTCACGTATTGTACTTACCGTTGAGTACGTGAACGAGCACGGTTTTCCAATTGGCGTTGCTGGGATGACAGGTGTATCGTCCACTGTCGGCAGGCTGAGCTCGTTGTACGAGAAGATAGGACGTCGTTATTTCGCCCTTTTCCGTGATCACCGAGACGCCACCTCTCGGACTATCGTAATTAATCTCCTGCAGGTGATAAACACAATTTGAGTCTCATTTGTCACGAGTGCTATGATCGAATTCGAGCCGGAGCGATGATTTCGATCATTGTTTTCGACGCCTGCGTTTAATGAGAATTGCCATCAATTCTCAAATATAGCACTCCTCAAACGACGAGTTATAACCAACGTTATAACGATAGCAACAAGAGGATTGGCTAAGCACAAAACGCGGCCTGTTACGATCAGCCACAGCGATGCGGAGAAATCGATCGTTGCGTACGAGCCTTCCGAGTCAAGTACGGGATATTCCAGGCCAAGGGAACGAACTCGTAACATTATCCGAGAATAACGTTAAAGTTTGCATACTTCCGAACGAGCACGGAAATTCCTTTTTACATTCTGATTTTTACTTTTAAACACGATTTTTCATTCATTTTTTATTTTTATAGATTTTCAAAATTGCACAAGCGTTTTTGCACGTTTTGATTAAAAAACTGATAATTTAAATATACAAAAAAAAAGAAGCGTCTTGGATAATGATAAAAATATAGAAAATGAAAATATATAAATATTTATATATTTTCATTTTTTATATTTTGATCATTATCCAAGACGCCTCTTATTTTTTGGTATATTTAAATATACCAATATATATTTATATATAAATCTTAAAAAATAGGGTTGCATTCCAACGAACTTTAACGCCGTCTCTGATATTTCGACAAGAATTTTTCAATATCAAATTCTACACATGATATCCGATATCCGTAATACGTCGATAATATTATTCTTACATTTTTTATAAATTCTATCCAATTGATATTTCATTGAATATTCATAAGTTTGAATATTTCAACTTCACAAATTCCATAACCAAGCGACAGTTGTTACGTCCGTGCTTTGAATATTTATCTCAAGAGGTTCAAGAGTACATTGTGAATACATTTAATATCAATAGCTTCAATGGCTTTCTGCAAACTAGTTTGTCAAGCCTCAGATAAAAGAGACTTCTTTTATCGATTTGACAGAGTTAAAAGTGTTTCCAAACTGCGCAATCACAAAACATTCGCTGCCAAGAAAAGTCCATAAAAACTGCGTCGTAAAAAATGTTCATAAAACTCGCTTTACGTTTCGAGAAGAATAAAAATCTAAAATTCGGAGGGAGCTTCGATTTAATCTGGTATGACCCATGTATCTGTGATGCGTCAGTGGGCGGAGGGCAGACACCAATTTACTGTCACTCACCTCCTCATTATGGGTCCAATAAATGGCCGGTGGTGGCTCCGGACTGTGATGCACAACGCACGTCAGATTCATCGTGCTACCTCTGTTTATGTACATTTCCGGGCCTCCAACTACCATCGTCACGGGCTCTGCTTGACCATAAAACATACGAGGTAGAGACAGAGAGTGAGCTTACCGTAGCCTGCTCGGCCACATTCGGCATGACGTATATCGTCAGCGTATAGAATAATTTATCGTTTAATATGTAAGCGTGCAAGATTGATTAGACTCGCGGGACAAATATTAATAATATTTAGTATTCACGTTGCATCGAGGAGCGCTCGGTTATCGTAACAATTGCTTCTTCCTTTTTTCGCTCAACGATGCGTGGGCGAAACGCTGACGATTCCACGGTTCAAACGAATTTTTTTTAAATTTTTTATTCAAATAAGCAAAAACGAACAAAAAAATGGGAAAATCGTTCGAACAATTTTAAGCCCATATTTTGAAAATGTATAACGTCGATTAGTAAAAAAAAAGTTGGCAAGGGGAGAAATAAAGATTTTATGACTTTTCACAGATTTTTTTTTTGCTGGTCGAAGTCGTACTTTTTCGACATCAAAATGTGGAAACGCTTCGTAAATTTTTTATATTTCACGATAGACTTGAATTTTGCATATTTGGATCGCGACGAAAATGATCATTTTTTTTATCACGCATTTGTCTTTTTCATTATTCGTTACGAAAGTTCGTTAATAATTCATCGGTTGTTGGTCTAACTAACACGAATAATCAATAGCAGCTTATGAGGATGAAACGTGCTTGCGAAAATGGCTCACGAAAGCAATTGAGCATTTCAGCGTAACCGAACCTTCCACAGAGCTTTTTAGAGTACAATTTCTTTGAAAATATTATTATTTTAGTATTATTAAGTAGAATAAAAAAAATATTATTTTGAGTAGAATTATTATTATTATTAAGTAATAGGCTATTATTCAGTGGAATACAAAAATATGATGGACGCGTAAAAACTATGTCAATAATTTAAGACGAAAGATAAGTATAATTGAAATTAAAGAATTTCTTAATTATTTCTAAAACATTATTTTTATAAATTCTATAAAAAATTATTAAGCTGAATAATTAAACAAAAAATAATAATAAATTATATTCTACATATATAATCAATTTGTATATAAACTAGTAATGTAAAAAATGGCATTTATAATATTAAACATTATAAATTAAAAATATTATTGCATTATTAATTAGCGAAATATTATTATAAATTAGCGAAAATATCTGAAAAAAAAACGAACCAACAACGGATAGATGCATGGAGTTGCCGATTGGTGGTGTGGTGGAGACTTGACACTCGTAAGTCCCGGAGTCTCGTCGTTGTGAAAACTTAACCTGCAATGTCCAATCCTCGGTTCTCGGATAATGTAACGATACGAATCTCGCATCGGACGTATACGTGTCGATTCCAACTGTGAGAAGGTGAATGTCTCTGTGTCTGACCCAGGACACCTGATGAACGAGGAAACATTTCAGGACCCCGTTCCATCCTCATTTTCTCCCGCACTCATTATCTCTTCCAACTTGATTTTTCTTTACCAAGAAATTTGGACGAAAACATTTCCGAATCTTATCGATTACAATTTCGTCGTACGCAGTTTCAAAAAAAAAAAAAAAACGAACAGAAGATTAATTAGGAACAGTTCGAGAGGGAAATATCATTTACGAAGAAAATCAAATTCCTAACAATGCCGGTAACTTTTTTGAAAACTAAAGGACGAAGACAAAACTTCGAAAGAACGACAAAGCGAAAACGTTTTTTTTTTCTATTCGACGAAAAACAAAGTTTCCTCAGGACTGTAACGGTTGTCCTAAAAAAAAAACACTCTGCCCAAGTTCGGTTTTCTTTTGAACTTTTTCACTGGATGAACCCTTAATCCTTCCAAAAAGTAATTTCATCCAACTCTAATTACAGAGGACACTCGCTCGTCGCAGATTTTTTTTCTGCGTAATGTGCCGTCCAAATTTTACTAGTCGAAAAGTTTGAACTTGGTGTCGCGAAAAAGGTTGCGCTATTGTCCAATGTTCTCTGTTCTGAAATAACATCGCTGAAATTAACGTGGCCATATTCGTGCAGATATTACATCTCCTACACCAAGATTCTCTGCGTTTGCGTCGACGGGCATCGCTCCTTTATTATTGAAACCTTTTTCGGACCATGTTACGCCTTTTTATGTAGAAAAAAAAATTTTTTTAAACCGGCTCTTCCCAACCATTTTTTTCTAATAAAATAACCTTTTTTTAATTTTTCGAAATGTTTTTGCATTACGAAACTTGTTTAAAATGTTTCAGAAACAAAAAAAGGATAAAAAAATTTATTTATGAATTGATGAACAAATTTAATGAACACACATGTTTCGTTTTCATTTTTTTAAACGTTTAAATAGAAACAATTATTTTATCTGTAATACATTTTTATTAAAGATAAACGAATTCACTAAAAAAAATGAATTCAATGAAAAAATCTTTTTGTAAAAATAAACAATTTTGTTTATCTACAGAAAAAAATTAAGGAACATACATGTTGATTTACTTTTCAAAATCTTTAAAATGAAAAAATTATTTTAATCAAAACAATTTTTCTTCAAAGCGAAACAAATTCTTAATAACAGAAGATTTAAAGATCTGTTATTAAGAATGTCTTTACAATCAGGGAAATAAGTTAATAATTTATTCGTGTTTATTTAATAGATTAACTAAGAATTCATTTATAATAAGAAAAACAATTGAGTATTTATTTATAATTTATGATAAGTTAATATATAATAAGACCATTTTCTTACCAACTGGCGAACAATTCGAATGCTTTAAACTACCCTTAAAAGTAAGACTTGTCGATAATCGCAGTCTACCAATTTAAATTAATCAGAAACGAAACATTTCGTGATCAAATCGATATAAAATGTACAAAGTGTACACGAAGAGAGAAAAGGAGATGTAAACAACTCTTTTTGATTTTCATCGACCCCAACATGTGGAAGGACTGCGCTGACTTAAATAAATGCGTACCAGAGCGAAGGGAATATAAAATTACGTGTTTTCACTTGTACCGTAAATATCTTTCTATAAAGACGAGGAAAATAGTGTGGAAACCATTTCGGCAAAATACGAGTACTGCTTAGTTCCCTATAGCGAGCTTCCTCCCCGTTGCACCTCGACTGGAATTTAGTGCTAACATATAAGTGCACACAGACATAAAATTCGTATTGCCTATAAAATAGCAGCCGTTTCAACCGACTATATGGGTTGAAGACCGCGAATGAAAGGGAATCTTCAAGAGGTGGTTTACCCTCTCAGTAACGTGTAGTCATTTCGAGACATGAAAAAATAACCGTTTGAAGTTCGTTTAACCGAATCACCGAAATGTAATTCGGATTTGGCCATCAATTAAACTTTCGACATTTCTCGATTGGAGGTCGTAAAAAAAGGGTGATTTTATCGAAATTTCATAAAAATAATAATTATAATCAAAGAGTACTGAATAAATATCAAGTTACATGAAAAATCGAAAAAGTTCGTGTTTTCTTTTGTTTGCTAATTACCGTTGGATAATTACAATTACTTTCCGTGTACGGTTTTCCCGATGGGACTAGAGGGTGTGGAGTGTTGACTACGTGTTTCATCGTAATTTTTGTGACAGTCTCGTAGCGATTTTTCGGAGCGCCAATGAACGCTGCAATTTATACCTGCTATGTCCCGGAGTAATTTATCCACGCGATGGACGGTGCTAGCAGCGGCCCCAGCATTTTCGCTTACGTGACTTTCAACCAGTATAAGTTATAATGCGTCATTCTGGAAACCTCAAAACACCTCGAATACAGTCGATACCGCTTAAAACGACGTATCGGTTACGACGACAAAATCTCGCGGTCGTTATAACCGGTATTCACTATAAATACAGTCGAAACCGGTTACAACGACATTGAAGATACCACGCAGAATCGACGTTATAGCCGATAGTCGGTGTAAGCGATATACCATCGAAAACCGGTTATAACGACACCGTTTAAAACGAAAAATCGGTTATAACGACGAAATCTGGCGGTCGTTATAACCGGTTTTCACTGTATTTATCGTGAAAATCGGTTACAACGACATCGAAGAGACCACGCAGGATCGACGTTATAGCCGATAGTCGGTGTAAGCGATATACCATCGAAAACCGGTTATAACGACACCGTTTAAATCGACGTATCGGTTATAACGACGAAATCTGGCGGTCGTTATAACCGGTTTTCACTGTATTTATCATCAAAATCGGTTACAACGACATTGAAGAGACCACGCAGGGTCGACGTTATAGCCGATAGTCGGTGTACGCGATACCGGTTATAACGACAGCGCTTAAAACGATGTATCGGTTATGACGTCATTATGAGACAAATTATGAGAATGACAAATCCAATGTCGCAATAACCGGTTTTCATTGTACACGATTTTGGATAATATTGTGAAAATAAAATGAAAGAAAAAATTTGTTTTAACGATGAAACCTTCAACGCCAGGAAGAAAAATTAATTGCATAAAATTAGTATAATATCGGAAACAGTATCCTCCGATTGATGAAATAGCACGATATAGCAAGCTGTGTAAGCGACAAGTGCCCGTGTCAATTCTTTGGGTGATCGCGTTTGTGTCGACACCGCGAGCGTCGTAGAAAGGCGAGCTCAATCGAGGCTCTCGATAGGGGGTGTCGAGTCTGTCAAGCCCAATGAAGGCTTGGCGACCTCTGGATTTTTCTCGCGCGCACTTCACGAGCTATCGAACCGACGACCTTTCCCGGGGGCTCGTGACGAAGAACGTGTCACACCCTATGTACCTCCTATGTACACTCACACCACGAAAACCTCCAGTTAATATTTGAAGCCTGAATTTACGTTAACGCGACATGTAAAGAAACCCAAGACGTGAAACTTCATCTGATTGGGCACTTTCACGTGGCGCGTCATCAAATCCAACTTTCAAAGAGCATATTGGGGTATCTGTATTTTTTTGTATTATTTTTTACTTACTTATTATTTTACTTATTACTTATGATCTATTAAAAATAATATATATTTTTAAAATGTATCTATAATTTATTTATTTATTATTTATTCATTTTTTTATTCGCTATTTCGAAAATTTGTAATTAGTTAGTGACCTTTCCTGAAAATGGCCTCCCATGGTTCTATTTGTATTTTTTTACTTACGTAAAAAAAATTACGTTTTTTACGTATTTTTAATAACGTCAAAAAACGTTACTTCTCCGTATCTTTTTGTATTTTTTTTTACTTATTTATTATTTCACTTATTACTTATTATTATCTATTTAAAAATGTATTTATCATTTGTTTATTTATTATTTACCTATTTATTTATTATTTATTAATTTTTTTATTACCTATTTCGAAAATTTGTAATCGGTTAGTGACCTTTCCTGAAAATGGCCTCCGATAGTTCTCGTGACGATTTATCGCCTTTTTGCAGTGCAAATAATATTATGTTGGGGAGAAAACATTTTTTTGCATCCCGGATACATTTACGATTAAAAAAATTGTGAAAACCTGAAAAGATTTGCGAATTTCAGAGCTTTCTCTTTTTTTGAGCAATTATTCGTTACATTGGTACATCATCGGTCATACGTTCCGCGTTCCATGATGCAATAAATGTAAAAAAAATTGCGTGAAATCGGATACCACCGCTCAAAATACGATTCCGCAATATGGCCACTGGTATGGTATTCACGTCGACCATATCGATAAAAAATCGTTAAAAGAATCTGGAACCTAAAAAAATGTTCCACCCCGACATAACCTCATTATTTTCACTGCAAAAAAGTTATAAAACGTAAAAAAAACAATCGAAGGCTCCTTTTTACCTAAACAATTCCTAGTTCAAAAAACGGGTTTTTCTAGACACGACACCATTATTTACGTTGTTTTGTAGACAAAAATTTAAAAAATCAATTTTAGCCTCATATTTAGGAAAATCCACTGAAAAATATAATAACCAAAAAATTTGTGAAAAATAAGGATAACTTATGTTCTCGCAAGTCCCTTGAGGGACGTGCGAGATATCTTTCAACTTCGGAAGAAGATCGCACAACTACCCTTCCTAATGCGAAAGACCATTATTGAATGCTCCAGAAGATTGCCTGCTGATAGTCTAAAGTGTACGTCGGAGAAACCGAGAGGAATATCAGTACACGGATCAAGAAACACCAAAGTTGTAACAAATATAGTTATACTGCGCAATCCGTTCTGCGCATTGGACAGAAACTGGTCACTTTCAGTTCAACAAGACCCAAACCATGGCCCATGAAACATCTATTCCTTTAGGCAACTGTGAGAGTGCCTAGAAATAAGGAAATATCCGGACCATCTGAACAGAGATGAAAAAGACCGTATGAATCCTATTTGTAACACCAGACTCTCAATTTTTTAATTATGGGTCGATGCTGAATATTTTTGAAAAATCTGAATAAAGAAATAATTTTGAAAGGATGGCTTCGATTACTCAAAAAGTCCGAGTGAAATGGTCTTTTAGAAGAGATGTCCAATGGAAAGTATAATCTCGTGATAAACATACGAAATCAGTAACAATCTAGATCTCTTCGTTTGAGGATCAGCAAACAAGCAGATAGAGATTGATCTGCAAAGCAAAAATGAAAAGTAGGCAAAACGTCCGTAAACATAAAAGTAGAAACGAAAATGTAAAAGTAAATAAAACGAAGTCTGAAATCGTGCTGAGTAAATAAGTATGCTTTTGACGTTTGAAGATTATATTGATAAACGAAAATTAAATGATAAGTAAAAGACAGGGAGAGGAGAAAAATCTGAGAGACCAGAGATGACGAAACAAGAAATAAAGACACAGAAAAACGAGTACTTGCTATCTCTTTACTACCCCTATGGAGATTACCAATGGTAGATAGCCAATGATATTGTTCGGTATTGTTTCAACGATTAACGTGACTACATTTATGGATTTCGTAAGTGATTATTATTAAGGTTGGATGAAAAATATAATTATAGTTTTGTTTGCGATTAAAATGGTTATTTCATTATTCATGATTTCTCGACTGTAGTACTCCTCTTAGATGAGACTAAAATTTCCAGCGTAGGAATGCAACGACAATTGCACTGAAAATTATTACGTCTTGTCACGAAAACGTGTCAATAATTTTTTAAGTGTAATTTAGTAATATAGAATTAAAATCTGAAAAAAAAAAACAAAAATTTCTTAAAATATTGAAAATGCAAAAATAAAAATGTAACAAATAAAATCTCCTATGAGACTGAAGTTCGCAACGTTGCGGTGCAACGAAAATGATTATTTTTCAATTTCTCTATTTTCTTTTACCGAAATCGTAAGGAAGATACCTC
Organism: Ophioninae sp. B BG-2022a; assembly: GCA_030522765.1. Lineage (NCBI taxonomy): Eukaryota > Metazoa > Arthropoda > Insecta > Hymenoptera > Ichneumonidae > Ophioninae sp. B BG-2022a. Next base: position 17,589 of record JAPYZJ010000690.1, read on the forward strand.
AATGATACGAATCTTTATGGTGATAATTTATCATTCAAATCTGAAGAAAAATATTTCGCAAAATAATGGAACTAAGGAAATTAAAAAATGAGAAAAAAAATTGCAAAGATGCTTCAAGTCCATAATTGCAAAGATATGGAGCTTCAAGTATCATTCAAATCTAAAGAAAAATATTTCGCAAAATAATGGAACTAAGGAAATAAAAAAACAGAAAAAAATTGCAAAGATGCTTCAAGTCCATAATTGCAAAGATATAGAGCTTCAAGTATTATTCAAATTTTAAGAAAAATATTTCGCAAAATAATGGAACTAAGGAAATAAAAAAATCAGAAAAAAAATTGCAAAGATGCTTCAAGTCCATAATTGCAAAGATATGGAGCTTCAAGTATCATTCAAATCTGAAGAAAAATATTTCGCAAAATAATGGAACTAAGGAAATAAAAAAATCAGAAAAAAAATTGCAAAGATGCTTCAAGTCCAAAAATTGCAAAGAAATGTAGCTTCAAGTCCATAATTTCGTTGCGTCGAAACTATGGGAACTTCAAGTCCGTTCTCATGTCTTCCCTGGGCCATTTCCTTAGCTGGCATAAATGCTTCCGGAAGCAACAATCTTTTTGCAACATAAAAAGTTATAAATTTTTCAAAGCTGCAATGACACGTGACTAGGTTTGATCTTGAAGCGAATTGAAATTTCCCCTCCGATTTGATTAGTTCAAAGAAAATCATCGTCATATACGATCAAAAGGAGGCATCCAGAAGCATCGTGTCGATGAAAGGACTTTGGGATCAGCGTTGGGTAGCTTGTCCACGTCTGATCCGTTCCAGGCCGATTTCACTAAGAGGGATCGATGGAAAATCACATGAGGGAATCCTCATTGGAGGGACGCTTGTGTTAGGCTCACGCCCAAGTGTACCATGTAATATTGGCTTGTTAGAGCTCTGGTCATGTCTGCTCGAGTTTATCGCATTGGAGCTGCCAACTCCTGGAGTACAACGTTCAAGTCTAAGCAGCCGGCAAGTCTGAATATGCAGTACACGAAAACAAATAGTCCTATATATATGCGATTTATTTGAAGAGCGCGGCCGACGTATCTGCACAATCCATCAAGCCATTGCGCACACAAACGTACACAACTAACGAGGGACCAACGTTAAGCTCAGCGTCGGCGCCCGAAAACGTCCAGTTTTGCATGAACCTTCACTAGGGTACTTTCCTTGATTAATTATTAAATTGTCAACGCGGAGCGAAATTTCAACGTTGCAAGTGTAGTCAATATTTGGCTTGGAAACGTCCAACTCAGAGCTGCGGAGAAAAAGATCGAAATAAAAAAAAAAACGAAATCGTTGGTTTGATAATAAACGTAATTAAAGGGGTTTCATGCTTTTCGCTACTTTTCAGTCTTTCTTATCCGGCTATATTTCTTATCGAGAGGGTATACCCCTTATAAGCCTCTCCACCATCTTGCTTCTCACTCCCCTATTCAATATCCTCGCATTTATAAATATTCTTTGACCCACCCTATCGCACCCTCGCTGGAACTCGCTTTTTTCATTACAACGCTAAAAAGAAAGAAAAAGAAAACTATGGCAAGGATGAAGAAAAAAGTATACGCGAAATATGAACGAAAAGAAAAAAAAAGTTGCATCGTTCGAGCGACCTAAAGAACTCTTGAAGTACTCGACTAAAATATTACGCTCTGAACTCCCGGTTTCGTGACTGCCTTCCCGAGACGCCACCAATTACCCTGAACTTCCGACAATAAAAAAAAAAAAACGGTGTTCTTTCGCACTATCCACTCACCCGCCTTCTGACGAATCCTCCAGTGGTGTTAAACGTCAATATCGATGACGGACCAACCAACCATATTTATCGGATACACTATTTAATCCGATACCTACTATTTCATTTTTAATCGGATTTTCCGTGTTCCATTCGTTTTTTTTTATCATCAGAATATAAACCAAAATGTTTGCACTTGTTTATTGATTCAAGGATAGAATCCTACCGAAGATACTTCAATTTCTTTTTTATCGATTTTTACTTACGACGTCTGAACTTATGATTTCGAAATTTAGCCTAAACTTCTTTCTAGATCTTCGATAAAATTCTGATAAATAAAATAGCGATGGAATTGAAAAAAAAAAAAAAATGCTGAAGTTCTTGAAATCCCTGAAGAGTCTCCACTTGTATGAACTCGGGTACTCGACGAATCCGTTCGACCCATCCAACTCTCGTTGGAAAAGTTGGATCTCAAGAGTCACATGGGTAGAAAAATATTTCTACCGCTGATAGTTGTATCGCGTCATCTCTTGCTCCCATCCAGTCCGTGTTTCCACTCTTTCGTCATTGTTTGCACAAAACCCGTGAAAGACTAAAATATTTATTTGGCGAAAGAAAACGAATTGTTTCATGAGATTCCATTTAGATGGAAACGAGGGAGTAACGGTTTGCGGGTTCTTCAATGAATGAGTTATCAAGGAGTAAGCATTGTTGGGGTAGCTTGTCACGTTGAACCAAGCCCTCCTTTTTGCTCCACTCTCTTCGTAACTCTCACCGCATTAGCCAATTTATTATTCGTCGCTTGAATATCGTAAAAGCGGAATAAGCGTTGAAGGAATACGGAAAAGGAGAGTGAGATAAAGAGGGTTGAGAAGTGTGGATAGAGGGAGGCAGATAGGTTTGTCGGAGTAGCGGTACGAGGGTTGGCTCGCTTCGTAATTAGTATTCCGAAAACGGAAGATGGGGTTCTTAATAAGCTACCACCGCCTCTGACGTTTCCCATCTCACTGAGAGACTCGGCCTTCCAGTCCCTTATCTGGCCAACGCTCTTGCGTTATTTATTAGCGTCATACATAGTATCGCGATATATATACGTTATCCGAAATATAGGTTATACTTGTTTCAGCATACCCGAGTCACTATATTATACCTACCGCGAGCAAACATATTGCCTCTAATTCCAAAAAGTAATTCTCCGCCCGGACGAACGAAAATTCTATAACCGGCTACCTACGAACGATTAATCATCGTCGTCTTTCATACCCGTCGTTCAAGGCATTTTGTTTCGTTGACATTTTCCTCTCTAATAAATTGTCGGCTACTCGTTCCCTCCAGTCTCTCGAAATTTTCCACAACCGAGGATTATTATTTCTCTCATGGCCGGTTAATTGCCCAGCCAGGTGTAGAATTTTTAATGAGCCAGGAAATACGGAAAAGTGGAACTCGTCAGGAGTTGAGATTCTTTAATTACCTTTTTTTACTTTGCGAAATTCGTCTACGATCAAAGGGTACTTTGACGAATGAAAGTTTCTTTGGGTGATGCGCAGTAACAATGAGTCGAGATAAAACCTTCTTTATCTTCGCTGACGAAAAAGCAGTGAATTAAAAAAAAAAGTATCGAATGACTTTTAGAAAAGTTGTTTAATTTCCGTAGCTCAAAAGTGCCGAAAGAAATTCCGGAAATTAAAGGAAAAATTCCCTTGCTTCGCAAGCTTTCAAAAAAAAACCCATAAAAACGTGTAAACGGTCGTCCCTAGTGCGATGATGAACTTTGATGGAAGAGATATTCTTGCCTATGTGACCCGACTCGTCGACTCATAATGAATCTCCCTACATTTTTCTCATATTTTTACGCGTTATATTTAATACGAAAATGGCTTCGACAGGAATCTCCGTGAATCTAATTTCTCCAGGAACGTTGATAAAAATAGTGAGATGAAGGTTAGAGGATGAAAAAAAAAACGATTGCCAAAACCTACCTTCAGCAAGGTTTCTTTTTCTTCATATTTTTCATCTCCACTTTTTCCGCCCAAGTGCCCACCGCACTCCGTCCGATTCATTATTTAATCTTCGTTTCGTTCCGGAGCATAAAATTTGCTTTCACCCGGTGCTCGTCGAGAATGAAATCCTCTTTCTCGTTCCACGCCCTATCTCGTTTGCTCCCTTATATGCTGATTCGCCTTCACTCATTTTTTTTTGATAATCGAAAAAGGCAGTCTGATAATCGAAAAAAAAAAGAAAAATATAGGTTGAACGAGAAAAAGAAGTTCAGGTTTGCCGAACCTTTACAAATTCTATTCTCCTTTCGACTCGGGACAACCCTGTTTGGGGAGGTTTTTTTTCGTCCTCATGCATAAGTGAAAACAGGAAATATCCGTAAACTAGTTTTTCTCCATCGGATATTGAGTTTCATCAATGAAGAATCCGTATGTGGGTTAATCTCGGATCGCCACTTCAATTCCGCTTAATACAGCTATCCGGAGGAACCTATCATTTGGAAGATTTGTTTCAATCCGTAACTGTCTGCGCGACCTTTTCAAGGATCTTCGATTACTCTAACCTCTACGATCGATGCTGTCAGTCTTCGAGGCGAGGGTTTAAACTCGCTGGAATAAAACGTCGCATTTGTAATTTATCGCGCATCAAGTATTGACCACGAATCCCCATTCGAGATAAATCCACTCGGTCCAAGTCTAAAGATTTACGATTACGCACATAAATAATTCAACACTCGTAGAATAATCCAATACCCTCAGGATTGGAGAACGCGAAAAGTCCTCAACAGTAAAAATAAAAATAACTTCAATTTTACATACGACCTGGTTGAAATATTACTGGATCGACCGTCAGGCAAAAAGGTAGACTAAAATGGAAAAATAGTGGATTTATAAGTATAAATCAAACCTACATGTTTAACTTTACAAATAATTAATTTAATGATGAATTACTTAGAAGTGTTAATATTACACTTTTAATAACAATTGAAGTGAAATTCGACGATATTGGCATGTTTTGTTAGTGACGATGCATATGTTTGAACTGTCCAATAAACACACAAATTTCAAATTTTTAATTTTATTAATACGTTCGATCATCTCATTATCAATATTTACCCAAAAACTCAATTTATTCATTGTTAAAATTAATTTTATCGACTGTTGCATATATCAATTACCGAACCCGACAATGCGACCTATTTATTTGAAACTCGGCCTAAACAACCGTTTGGTCGTAAATCTCGATGATATATGTTCAGAATTTCGGCGTTGTAGCTATCTCTGTTCACTTTACAACTATTACTTTTCCCACAAGATAATATGCTAAATTCGTATATTTGTAACTGCTACCTTATGTAGTAAAAATTTCGAAAATAATTTGAGTACCTCAATCATTATCAAAAATTAAAAAATTCAAAAATATTCAAAAATTTTTGCGATTTTTCAAAATCCATCCATCCATATTTTTAATATCCAGTTGGTCAAGTTGGTTGAGATTGGTTGAGGAAAGCTGCCGCCACTCCGATGTTGTATTCAATGAAACAGACATCATCAGGCAACCGTTCTGACTCTTCACGAAAATGTTTACAATTCTCTCAGTTCTTGAAATTATTACAATGCAATTGCGAAGTTGAGATATGGACTATTCTCGACTATGGAACAATATAAAATCATATCAAAGTAATACAAAAAAAAAAGTATTTTTAATATTCCAAGCTCATGCAGTCTCTTCACAGAATATAGTTCGATGCAGCACAAAAGAATGTGCCTCGTATCGCGGACAAATTTCCATATAAGCTTGGACTAGGTAAAAGCATAAATCGATCTTTCATGTACACATGTACATAAGTATACACAACCTGTAAGAACTTTATCAGTACTTCCCAGATCCGCTATATTCACTTACCTCGCTACAATGGTCTCCTCCATCTCGGCAAACCTGCGATAGCTATCACCAATGTGGTCTTGCATACAATTCGCTAGGGTACATACGCCCAAACACGTACTTACAGTGAATTGATATACATAGACCTTCGTATACCCGATTCATGCAACATCGTTGCTGTTACCCCGTGTTTAGAAATCTTCCGCATATCGGAGGCGTATATTTAACGTTGGCCTGATGTATCGATTCATTATTGCGAGAACGATAATAGTTTTATGCTTTTACGAGACTAAGATGGGGGCGAAAAGTAGACAAAAGAAAGAGAGAAAAAAAAAGACAGAGAGAGGGAGAGGTGTGGTGGAACTTGGATTATAGAACCCTTCCTCTTGATTGTGTTATTGAGTTTTCGCAGGTATCCGAAATACAGCATATCCGCCATATGCTGAAAATCGGGTGGAAACCGAGTAAGGTATAATTTGATAAACGCCTGGGAAACATCGTGACCTCATTCGGGAACAGGGCTGTTTCAAAAGGGTAGGGTAGCTTCCAATGCTTTTGCTCAGGAAACCCAAAACCATTGGGCGAAGAAATTTCCATGCTGAGGATAAACTGTTTCACTGCATACTTCTAGAGTACTCTGATGAGTTTGCTACGGTGAACTCGAAGTATATTTTCTTTTCTCTTCTTTACTTTCATGATTATCCTGATGATTATCCTCATGAAAAACCTTATAGTTAATAGTGCCCATTGTTTTCTGAACCAAAATTATTATTAACACTTTGATTATTGAATAAATGATTAAATAAACATTTTTCTTTTATTTCAACATTCATAGTTTTTTTCTGTACTTAAAAACAAATAAGCTGGGCCTTACATAGGTCAGCTATCTTAGGTAAAATCCGGCAAAAGATTTTTTTGAAACGCGAAAGGGATTGTTTTAGCTGCATCTCGATGCAAATTCCAGCATCGTCCACTAATTTACGAACAGGAAGACGATGCAATGGCTGCGGGATGACACGAACGATCCCGTATATCAAATCCTAGAGGACGATGGAATTACATTTTCATTGATATATCCGGAAGAGATGACAACGCCAACAGCAGTTGCGAGGATGCTGCACGTCTGAGCATGAAAATTTCGAATGCTGATGTCGGCCTTCGAGACCTGGTTTCAAGTGCCGTGGAAGACACAAGAAGAGTCCTTCACTGTGCCGATGTTTCTCCTCTTCGCACCTACTCTCGGCGATCCAAACGCGGATGGGTTTGGCTAATCGAGTTTCTAGTGCAATCATTTAATGCTCTAAAGACTATGCCTAACCGCTAAATCTACTCGCTGAACGTTGTTGTTTTTTTGGATTAGGCTTTCCTTTTCACCACTAATTGGCTGTTCCGTATTTCAATATGCATGCGGTCGGATATATAAGCGTATACAAAATACGCCACATTAGGGAACCCTCGACCCATTATAAATTTCGCATATTCGCCTGTAACCGTTCGTCGTGCAATTTAATAGCATCCGGTTCAGCTACGCCAGGGTAACATATTCGAAAGGTCAGGAACCACCCGTCGGGCATCTCGACGTTTCTCTCTCCAGTTTCAACCCCCCCTTCCCATGGAACTCGATCCAATTACCAGCTTGCGACTTCCACTACTCCGGCATAACAATTATGTATCGTTTACTAGAAACTCTATTATGTCTGGGTGCAATCAATTTTCGCTATTTACTATTTAATTGCCGTTTGCAAAAATTTAATTTGGTATTAACGGAAGAGTATATTGATAAGGGATGCTAAATTAGGAAATTAAGACCTTATATACAAGACACAACGAAAAATTAAAAAACTTTTCATTTTTTAATTTTATTTTTATGCCATTAGCTTGGAAGGTGAGACAATTCAATTTTAAGCTTTTCAAAATTGAAAAATGTCAAAGTTTAAGTTGTAGCACTTGGAGGGTAAAAACTAAATATATCGCAAAGTCGGCTCCATCGCCGGCTTTAAAGGCGTTTTTTCACGATTCACTTTTCGAAACCTTGTGAAAGTTCTAATTCTTGAACGAAGCTTCAGATCGCTCTGAAATTTTTCCGAAATATTCTTAGTATTATCACCTATCGTATGAATGACAAAAACAAACATTCCAATTACACGTAAAAATATAAAAAATAAAATAGCGACAGAAAATTGAGTAAAAACATGTTAAATTTCGAACTGTTATTATAATAATTTTTTTTGTAAGATTCTTGGTTCACACTGAAGTTACAATTATTATGCAATTAAAAATATGGTCATTTTTTAATCAAAATTGGTCAAATTTGGTCAATTTATTTTAATCAATTTTGGTCAAATTAGGTCTATTTTTTATTATGGTTAAATTTGGTAAAAAAGAACATTACTAAACCTGCGAGAGTATACGTTAAAGCTGATAAACTAAGGAATTAACGAGAAGGAAGTGGAATGAATAAAATATGAAGAGATTTATAGTGATTTCATTTAAATACTGTTATCAATAAATATCATTTATTATTATGCTATTAAGTAATATTCCATTAGCGTTCATTGCAAATGCGAACTTGTAATAATGTAAACATGTGTATAGAGTCGTTATTATCAATTTATTAATAACGTGCATTTAATTAAAAGGAAATTAAATATTCGTGAAGTAAATTTTGTATGTCATAAATAATATATCAACTAATTACCATCACCAGTGGATGGGCGGTCGAATCAGGAAACTGCAGAGCGGTCTGTATCGTTACGGTTTTTTCACAGTTTCCCCGTGCCCTCGGCAAATACGGTATACTGTATATTAATTCGACTGCGCTCGCCATAGGAAGGATTAGGTTCGAAAAAGTTGAAAAAGTGGAGGAAAAGTGAATAAGCGATGAAATATAAAGAAAAGAGGAGATGTAAAAAGTCTGCAATGATTTACACCAAAGATAAATAAATAAATACATAAAAATGAAAATAAAAATACAGAAAAATATATATATAAAAAAATAAAAAATTAACCAATAGTCACGTCTATGAATAAAAAATAATTATGTAATGGCCTTTAGGGATCGTGGCGAAAAAGCCAGTATTATTTTTTCTTTGTTTCGAATAAGGATCTATGAACCCGCTCTCCTCCGATCAAGCTGAAATTTTGCATAAATCTTTCTTTAGCCATTCTATAAGAAATCCTAAAAAAATGTTCGGTATTTTTCGGAATTTTCGGAATTGATCAAAATTTTCGGAAATCTAAAAAAAATCGATAGTTCTCGAGACATCGAATTTTGAACGCTTTTTTTATTGTATTGCGTTTCTATTATATCAAGCAAACCCAAACGCATCCAAACGTTATCTTAATCAGAAAATGCGTTGCCCAGCGATTTCGAAAATGAAGCGATTATAGCTTAGGGTCAAGTGTTATTGCCTGGCATAGATATTTCATTCCGTAACAACTTATAGGTGATGACCATACCCGAAAACTTCTACATCCAGGTTAATCAGGAATTCTGCGGAATAATCGACGCGAGTATCGATACATCCCTATTCCAATTTGATGGGGAGAGATTAAATTATCGATAAAACGTATCCACCATGGCAGATGCTGATACGAAAAACTCTTTTCGAAATCTAGGCCAGAGTTAATACGCAGCAAACTCCCTATCGACATCCCTCCAGTAAACTACAATCGGAGGTCGGTGATGTTTAATACGAAGCACGAATCGTGCTTATGCGGCAAGTGCGATCGTTCAAAAGCTGCAGTCGTAGGAACAAAGCCTGAGGATATGTCATTGATTTTTCATATTGATTAAATCGACTCGACGTTCCGCAGAAATATGGTCGCTGTCGTTGATGCTGGAACAAACTATAAGTACGAACGGAGGGTCCGATAAAAATTACCTACCACGTACGTTCATTACAATACCGGAAGTAGAGGAAGTACGTACAAAATGACATATACGAGTAAAATAACACACGAGCTGTTTTTCAAATCGGGAGGCTTTTATCGTTATTTTAACACTCTTAGAGGGTGCCTTAATTGTTTATTAATAAACTGTCAAAATACTGTCATTGTAAGAGCATCCATTTTTTTCAGTCAGTCTTTGGTAGGTAATTTTCTTTTAAACCGTATTGTTACCTATTATTTATATTCCTTAACATTTTCCCTTGAGTATCCCGTTTTATTTAGAATAATATTTTTTTGGTGATTTATTAATTTTGAGCTTTTGGAAATTTGGAGCTTTTGAAATTTGAGCTATTTGAAATTTGAGCTATTTAAAGTTTGGAGCTTTTGAAATTTGAGCTATTTGAAATTTGAGCTATTTAAAATTTGGAGCTTTTGAAATTTGCGCTATTTGAAATTTGAAGCTTTTGAAATTTGAGCTATTTGAAATTTGGAGCTTTTTAAATTTGAGCTTTTGGAAATATGGACAAAATGACATACGGATATTCAATGAAGAAAAACACTGCTTCCAAAAATCCACCCAAAAAGATATAAGGACAGGTTACAAAGAATCTGCTTTATTCTCATAGTTACGAAATACCTATTGAAAATCAGATTTCAAATGAAAATTATGTTTTTGCGTCCATTTATTGGATGATCTCTTTTTGTACTCAAAACCTGGAAAAAACTGGATACGATACACGATTTTTTTTTGGGCTGAAGAAGAGTGTAAAGATTTTCCCAAAATAACAAAGAGTCGATTTGTGCCAAATTTCTATATTTATGGTATGTACTACTAAGCTATGTCATTTTGTCCGTATGGGCAAACTATTTTTTCACCGATGTCTATTGAAGACCACTTTTTTCTTAATTACGTGTTACAATTGTTTATTTTGCTTGTTTATTATATAGTTAAATAATTAAGGTTTGTGCTTATAGAATTCGACGGTTCTGGATGTCAAAATAAAGAAATTATGAAAGAAATAGAAAACAGCATGTCATTTTGTACGTCCTTCCCGAACTATTGCTAACGCTACTAGTGGAACATGGAAGAGACAATATTATCGTTGGAGACAGGAAGAAAGACACACACGAGAGTTGAATGAACACAAAACGAGAAGGCAGCTGGACGAAACGCTATATTCATAAACGGGCATTGAAAAGAGAATGTTCCATGAGTGGATATGTCCAGAAGTACAGGAGCCGGTAACAAAAGGAGAAACTGTCTTCATCGGGTACTAGGTGCGGAAGAACCGTAGAGAAGGGTAAAAGAGAGGGTGTCGTCTGTCTGTCGCACAGCCAACGATAAACTCAAAGAGAAGGTGCTGAAAAGTGTTGAAACCGTTTTACCGAGGGGAGAGTCAAGCTCGAGATATTTCGCGAAAAGTACGTAATTGGATGGTGCACGGTTAGACCAGACGTTGACTCCAAGGGACAAAGTAAAAGTGTATCAGATCGGGCTGTATTAAATTTGCTGGCCAATAAAGAGAAATAAATAATACTATCCTTGTGGACCCCTTTAGCTTCGTAATTTGAACTATCAGCAAGCCAGAGTACGTTAAAGTGTACTTTACGCTCGAGATTGCGGTACCTAGGAAACTAGAACTTTGGGGACTGGAATTTAGTGAATTTCCGAGACGAAAACCAGGGATACCTAATACTGTGACGACCGAGCGATTTCAGCTCGGAGATAGAGTTGTGTGCTCTGTCGGCTTGATCCACTTAGCTATATTTATTCACTAAGCAATTCTCCTTTCCGGATATGCGGTGAGCGTGGAGCTTAAAAGCGATTGGTGCAGGAGTCGCGCCGCAAGCGACAAATCACTAGCTGTGCGTTGGCTGACATCTCCCTCTTTGACACTCGTGTAAGCTACCTTGGAATACTTCAGACATTACGTTTCCCTAGATTTGTTCAAATATTTGCAAAAGTACTAAAACTGCTGTAGTTCTCGTTGTTTCAGTTACAAAAAAGAGCACGACTTCTATTTCGTCTTGTAAACGCGAAAAAAAGAAACGCCCATAAATCGACTTCTCCAAAACTGCCTGCGGTGATGACACTTTCCATCGTCGCTTTAATGCTGCTCGGCTAATTAATTGCACGGTTCGTTACTTCAGTTATAAACCAATAGTCCCTCACTGATCGCGAAGTGTACAGCGACAAAGCGAAAAGAAACGTTTATTTCGAACTTTGTGGTTAGTGCTACCAGAGAGTAGGATTAAGTTCAACTGGCAAGCTTTTAAGTTCTTGCGCAAAGACCCAGCGCTGAAAACTATGACTAGGGCTGTTCAAAAGGTTTAATTATTCAAAAGCAATATTAGTTTTATAATACTGTAATTATGGAAAAACTAATATTGAAAATGGGGTAGCATGTCATAATATCACATGACAAAATACCATCTAAACGAAACATCATCCAAACAAAACATCACGAAAACAAAACATCAAGAAAACAAAACATCACGAAAACAAAACATTACGAAAACAAAACATCACCCAAACAAAACATCACCCAAACACAACATCAACCAAATAAGACACCATTGTTTGGGTTTGTTTGGGTATTTCGGAATTTGTGGTTAGTGCTACCCGAGAGTACTATGAAATTCAGCTGGCAAGCTTTTAAGCTCTTGCGCAAAGACACAGCGGTGAAAACTAAAAGACTTTAATTATGGAAAAACTAATATTGAAAATGGGGTAGCATGTCATAATATCACATGACAAAATAGCACCCAAACAAAACATCACCCAAACACAACATCAACCAAATACAACTCCATTGTTTGGGTTTGTTTATGTGTGTTTGTATGTTTGTTTTGATTTGTTTGTTTCTAGGCTTCCTGGAGATATTTTGTCGTGCAATCAGGTGACATGAAACCTGAAAAGGTAATAATAATAATAATAATAATAATAATAATAACAACTATATTGATCCAATCTATCAAAACCGAGCCTAACCCCAGTTGATTCATAAATGTTTCCAAGCGCAAGCTGAGAAAATACGTGTTGCCCCTAATAATAAAAACTGTCTTTAAATAAAAGTTGCAGTATCGGACTTTGAAGACGTTTTACCGCACACGAGGAGAAACGAAGAGCTGAGAAGGTAGGAGCTTCTTTAAGCGGCTTTCGGGATTGAGCACGCTTGAAGGTCGAAGGTCGTGAAATTTGAGCACGTTCTCAGGTTCGGATCGGGAGACTTGAAGACACAGCAGGCCGAGGCATAAAAATATTCGAATTTTTTTGTTTTCCTTGGCAAATGAGACTCTCGGTGACACAGTACTATGAAGACTGAAAGGCAGATTACGTTGGAGAAAAACATGACGCGATCCGGCGAAAGGACACGGAACCCAAGGGGGGGGGGGGTGAACACAGCTTGCATAGGACGAGACGATGCAAAACTACGAAACCGTGAGGAGCCTAAAAAAATAGCGGCCTTTTATGCGGACCATATTGTCGAAAATACATCGCGGTATAAAGCTTTTATACACCCCAGTGCAGTTTTTTGTTTTTTTTTTTTTTTTTCACGGAGTCTAACCATCAGGTGCCGAGATGTGTGTGTGTACGTGTGTATACTTTTACTCTTCGCCCGCATCCACTCAGTTCACTCTGGTACCGTCGATTTTCATTCTGCAGAGAATACTATCACGCTCCGATAATTATAAAGTTACGAAAACAAATACAATTCCGGAGAGCGAAAAACTAAACAATAAAACGTCAGTGATGCGTATTTTTATTCTCCTGGTAATATGATGAATCCTCCCCGATTCGTATACCACACCCAATTGTAGAGGGCATCTCAAAATGATCGGACACTGTGAATTATTGTCGTATATGTTGTTCGACAGATGACCACCGTGTTTATAACTTTTATCGAAACAGAAATATTCGTACTTTTCAAATAAACGATTCCATCGATTCCATTAGTAATGGAATTAATATCGATTAATATTCCATTATTAATGGAATTAATATCCATTAATATTCTATTATTAATGAAATTAATATCCATTAATATTCCATTATTAATGCAATTAATATCCATTAATGTTCCATTATCAATTGAATGAATTCCATTAATAATAAAATATCCATTCATTAATATATAAACATATCAGGTTATTTTTATTCGCCCTGTATCACGTTACGAAATACGCAAAAGGAAAACAAAACCGTATATTTTAAACTTGATCATTTGCGAGTTCGTACGAGCATATACGAGCTGTAGATATATTACACCATGATGGGTACTTGGACATTTGAAATAAACATTTTAGTCTAGTGAGTTTTCATAAATAAACATTTTAGCCTAGCGATTTTTTATGGAATATATATTTTAGAGTGTGTTTCATGAAAGAAATATTTGAGTCTAGAGATCTTTCATGAAATAAATATCATAGTCTAGTGATTTTTCATGAAACAAATATTTTAGTCTAGTGGTTTTTTATGAAATAAATATTTTGTTCTTCTAGTGATTTTTCACGAAAGAAACATTTTAGTCTGGTGATTTTTCACGAAATAAATATTTTATTCTAGTGATTTTTCGTCGACGAAAATAAATTTAAAATATCCGCAATTCAAAGACGTTTAAATTTCGCAGCGATTTTTATTTATCGCTAATCGAGCAACGATTATTCATAATGGAAAAAATAATTGCACGAACCCCGAGAAGAGAACAAATAATAAAGAAAGATGAGTCTTCGTGACCATTATTTCGTAAGGCCGGGTACCGCTGGCTGCATTAAAATCGTTTCTACCCAGCAATTAACGTCATCGACTTTATTTCATTTCTATATTTATGGACTGGACTTGCCTTTAGCTTCGGCCTCATTCAAATCTTATCAATGGCAAATTTGCCGGCCCGATCTATACACTTTTTCGCATTTTCGTACGTCTTGGGGAGGAAGATTACGAAAAATAGTGAAAAAGATCCGAAGCCCGCGATACGCGCTATTCTTACTCGGCAAACCCTATTCTACCAATTTCACTTCAAGGTATACAGCAGATTAATTAAAACGATATTAAAATTCTTCAAAACGTTGGATGGACGTAAGAAAAAGTCTGAGCAGATTTTCTTTTCTATACAAATCTCTTATTAGCTCAATCCCTCTCCTTGATGAACTTTTATTTCATCGAGGGTTCATCCAAATTTCCGGTTCTTTCTTTCTCGAAGTCTCACCCTCATGATCGAAGATGGAAAATTACGCTGCTAGGTGCAATCGATAATGGACGTCGATCAGCACCCCAAAAAGTATCCAATACATTCTTGATGCTTATTCATCATTTTCAGGGTTCCGTATCCAAATGGCAAACACGGAACCCTTATAGATTCGTCATGTCTGTCTGTCTGTCCGTCCTTATGTCACAGCCACTTTTTTCCGAAACTGTAAGAGCTATACTGTTGAAACTTGGTGAGTAGATGTATAGCGTGAACCGCATTGAGATTTTCATAGAAAAATAGAAAAAAAAAATTTAAGGGGGTCCCCCATACTTAAAACTGGAACTCAAAATTTTTTTTTTCCTCAAACCCATACGTGTGAGGTATCTATGGATAGGTCTTTAAAAATGATATTCAAGTTTTTAACATCATTTTTTTCTAAACTGAATAGTTTGCGCGTGAGACGCTTCCAAAGTGGTAAAATGTGTGTCCCCCCTCTGTAACTTCTAAAATAAGAGAGTGATACAATTTAAAAAAATATATGATGTACATTACTATGCAAACTTCCACTGAAAATTGGTTTGAACGAGATCTTGTAAAAAGTTTTTTTTTAATACGTCATAAATCGTAATCGTAAATAATGTTTATAAAGGGTTACACCCTTTATACACATTATTTAAAGACCCTTAACGAAAACGAATACTAGGTATTCTACCCATCACTGGGATAGTTTTTTTAAAACATCCATCTTTTATATTATGTTACTTTTATATTATGTTACTTTTATATTATGTTACTTGCTGCTACAGAACCCTTCATGGGCGAGTCCGACTCGCACTTGGCCGATTTTTGTTCCTCGTTCCATCTCCTTAACGCTGTTTTATATCATCCCCTATCTTTATTGTTTCAGTCCTTCCATTCCCACCGATCGAACAATTTCTCATCAAATTCTCTCTCTTCCTCTCTCTCTCTCTCTCTATCTTTTTGGACCAACGATAAATGTTATAAATAATAAATCGTTTTTGCATAAAGTTGATCGTTATGCTAAATGTCCAAGTGTACCTCACCCCAAAACGAACAAATCGTAGAATATATACTATACTTGCATATACACAAACACATACGGGTTTGGCTTTCAACGCATATTTCTACTTCGTTATAGCACCGGGGTGAGTAATGATCGAACCGATCGATCGCCGAGTCATCTCTTATATTTTTCGAGCGATACACAGTGAAATATGATGGAGCTTTCCTTCTCTCTTCTCTCGGATGATATGTGGAGGAAAGCTTCCGCTGCGTTAATTATTTTAACGGTGGTGCATTCAATGGTGAAATATCCCGAATACGAAGGGTAGACAGCGGGGATTCGGAATTAAAACGAGAAAGCTTCCATATAAATAATGCTTGAATTCGGATAAAATTCATCAAGCGAATATCAAATTTTAAATAAACAATATAAATATGAGACCCGGAAAGAATTTTACTGCGAGAATATTCCTTTTGTCTTCGTAAAACGAACAAACGATACCTCCACTTCTCTTCGTATATTCGTTTGTACAAAATTATCAGGAAATGTTTTTTTTTTACAACGATGGGATTTGTTGAAAAATATTATTTGATGGATATTAAAAAATCGCAAGTATTAGTTAGAGAATTTCGAAAATATTATATCATCGAGAATTTGGATCCAGCGATTGTTGAGGCTGAGTATGAAATGAATAGACCGCGCTGTCGCGTTTCGCAGTAAATTTATAAAATAATTGAAAATTAATTTTAACAATAAATCAATCAGCGATGATTGGAAAAACTCAATATATATATATGATGTTCCTATGCCTGATTATTGATAAAGAGAAGATATTAATTGAATTATTTCAATAAAATATAATAATCGGAAGTATTCATTAAATTAAAAAATTGTGACATTTTTCAATAAGATTTTGATTAAATAAAAATATTGTAACATAGAGTAAAATAATGAAAAGTATAAATTAAATTTAAAATCATTGAAGTCAAATTCGACATCAATAATTATTGAAAATGGAGAATAAATATTTCTAAGTTTTAATTAATTATTGAATGGGCTGTTTATAACTCTAAACATGTACGACATGATCCGGATCTATGAATTGTAATTCCAAGATTTCCTCATTTTGGATTAGTTTTTTGGCCGACGGTCCATCCGGTAATACGTCAATACCTCAAATCTCGTAAATTCGACGTGCAAGTGTTCTGCTTATTCAATTATTTTTCGTTAAGAATTCGTGATTAGGTTTTTAGGGAAGATAAGAAAAACAGATGGCCAATTTCTCAGTGTCGAATTGGGACCATTGAGGAATTCATTATTTTCAGTCCATTATTCTTTTTCGCCAATTCAAGGGATGAAAAAAATACTCGAATATTTTTACGTAGGGTTTTACATGGGCCAATTGTATCTTTGTCATAACAAACGTACTCTTTGCTAGTATCAGCGATAAAATATAATTATTTCGTAACTGGTCCCCAACCAATTAAAAAAAAAAGTATATCTATTATTGATATACATTCACCACTTCCGATGTAATTTTTTTATCTCGTTGAAATAAAAACCAATAATCGATGTTTTTACCTTTTATTGGTATTAGCAAAAATGGTACAGTTATTAAATTTGCCCTTTTACCCAGAGAAAATATAACAAATCCTGGTATTACACTTCCGGTTTCATTTTACCAAAAAAAAATATTTTATTTCAACTAATTATTAAATACGTAAAACACTATCCAAATATATGCTCAATATCAGACGCAAATAAAAATTCAAAATTACCTACGAGTGAACGAACATGAAAAATCGAATTTAAAAATTTAGTTACGACACTTGTATCGACCTCACTTGACTTTGAATTGGATTACCTCAGTTCGCTAAAAAAAATGTTTTCTAGTATAACTATACAAAAAAAATGTTTGGGTTTGTTTGGGTTTAACATTTTGTAGATTTAACATTTCACTGCAAACTTCAACGTCAGAAGTGATAATGAGTAGTTATATTTCAGTGTATAAATCGAAGAATAAACATTTTTTAAAAATGCTTACCGTTCGATCACCCAAATTGCGTACGCGACAATTCAGCACCGCGGTGTTGCCGACCAACGCTGTCACGTTCCGGGACGCCGAAACGTCAAAATACGGTCCACGATCGAGAGGTTCCAGCTCGAGGTCCTCCTGATTGTCATCCTCGTTCGTGCAGCCCACGGGTCCTTGGACTGTTCAACGTTTCTTTTTTTTTTATCGATTCTCGTTTTTGTCTCCGTAATTGTCATGTCTTAAAATTTAATTAACGAAACCGACGCTTTCTATTCAACGGTTAGTCGACCAGTAAACAGAATCAAGAGAGAAGAGATTATTCCTGCTCATTTCCCACATCTTCAAATATTTGTATCATTAGCGACCAAGGTATTATGGTGGGATTGCTGTACGAATTTACATCCCGCTGAACCCTTTTTGCGACCTTCCTTTATCGCCATTTAACTAGGTGTTTTCTCTCTCTCTCTCTCGCATATTTAATCGCGAGAAAAACCCCTCTAACCCAAACAAACGAATGACGATAATTATTCGTCGTACACGGTTAAAGCCAATCCAGGACGAATGAATGACGCGAAACGAGTTACGAGTTATCAGCAATGTTACGAAAATAATTGGGTAAATGAAATACGTCGATGAAACATCAAAATTTGTAATGAAATGATTAATCCGTATCACGAAACGAAGAAAGATCTATAAAAAAAAAATAAACATCGAATATACGCGTCATATATAATTACTGTTTGATTCGCTTTTCTCTGCCTTTTGTATCTAATAGTGCCCATTCGAGCCTCGACTCCAATATAGGATTTTCTGTTAATTTGCCAATTTCACATGGCACGTTTTTGCTGTATTTCGGTTTATTCGATCAGCGAGCAAACGGCTCACGGAAATTATGCGCAATGCTTCAATTATGTTGTTTAATTGCACTATGCGCACGGTTGCGTTCCAAATGTAGTAAAAGTTATGATGTTATACACGAGTAATTGTGGGGCTGAATTTCGCATCGTCGGAATGCGACGTTTGTTATTTCACGATTTTTTGTTTTCGGTATTGCACGTAGTCGTTTGCGGCAGATTTTTGTTAGATATCAGTAAATGAGAGTGAAAATCAAAATCGTGACTTTAATAAATCAAAGATTAGAAAATTTGGGAATAAAAAATGGTTGCATCGTTCGAACACAATACAGTTTATAAAACTCGAATTTCTTTCGTAGACCGTAACCTACGAAAATCGCGCGTTCTTTTTTCGTGATTCTCAGTGGTAATTCAATCGACCAAATTTGCAAAATAATATTTTAGAGTCACCTAAAATAAACAAAACTGAAAAAAAATTCCGTTGCATTTTGCCGATGCGAACTTTCAATGTCGTCTCGAACGAAAAGCCGATTGAGAACAATAAACAGGTTTCGAAGTGTCCCGTTTAAACGTTCAGCTCTTGATCAATCTCTGGCTAGAGGAGAGCTTTTTCTTTACTGACCCGACGATCGATTTCCTCCGTATTTACCGCAAGAGCTTTCGGTGTCAAAATCTCAAAAATCGAACCGATAATAAAAAACGTGTAGCAAGTAATCACGATCCTATATAGGTGATAAGAAAGGGAGAAACTCAAAGAAAAAGAGATGGACTTACCGGCGAAGAGAAGCCCCAGAGCGAGCAAAAGACCTCTCATTTTTCGTTGCCTTTCATTCCTCTTGTTCGCGTTTCACAATGACCACCCAACTGCACTTCACAATTTGCATGTATGCGTCCATATATCAGCGTCCATATATTTTTATATCTATCTATGTATGAACATATATATATATATATATATATATCCGAAAGTTTACTCTTGACGTTTGAACGGTCTATTCTGATCCGTTGTACATTCGCCGCAAATAGAAGCTTTCGAGGACTCGGCGAAACTCCTGATCCCTAGCCCTCAACGTTATACCACGGCCCAGTGCCATTTGTAGAAGAGGTAGTGCAGTAGTAAGAAGGTGCGGGTTCGTTGTATATTGAATATTCGATATCCGCGTCGGAAAGGGATTCCGTCGGAGAGAATTTGGACCGTCGCGAGGGAATTCCAGATCCGTCGAGAGCCGTTCTTTTATAGAATGGGAGAAGCCCAAACCTTTTTTTTTGAAACCGCACAACTCACACCGGTCACTCGATTGGCAACACTCGGGGTCATAGATTACTGGGCAAGACTCCGTCCGACTACACACGTAGCTCCACTACTGACACTACTTCTATTTCCGTTGGCATCTCTCCCCTTTGTCCGTTTCTATTCTCACTTGACCGTAAACCGAACACTGAAGTTTCGCTTTCGTGCACGCCAATAGATCCACAGCTTCTATCGATTAGCCGGGAGATCGATCCTGTCGTGTTTTCAGATCTTTGATACAACTTTCGAAAGAATTGTGTGCAGGGGGGAAAGGTGAAGGTCGTTGAATGCGCATACGTATGCATGTGCATGCATATGTAAGTGTGTGAGTATGCACGTTTATACGTGCACGGATGTATAAGTATGCACGTGCATACGTGGACAAGTGTATAAGTATGCACAGGCATAGGTGCACAAGGGTATAAGTATGCACGTGCGTACGCGCACAAGTGTATAATCATGCACGTGGATACGTGCACAAGTGCACAAGTATGCACGTGCATACGTGTACAAGTGTA
>JAPYZJ010000691.1:0-38496 GCA_030522765.1 Ophioninae sp. B BG-2022a
TATTACCAGACATACTTGTACCACGTGTTTCTCGCCAAGAAACATCCCCCTCAAGAAACCTCCCTCTCAAGAAACAACCCCCTCATGAAACAACCCTCAAAACGCATTTTCTCCTCTCTGATAGTTCTTGGCGAGAAACACGTGGTACAAGTATGTCTGGTAATACACCACATTTCTCGCCGTTGCCCACTCCCTCAGCTTACGACAAGGGGAGTCTACATTCTCCGTAAGGTTGTTTTCCGCGGTACGATACCGGCATGCATCGCGCCCCCAAGAAAACACCCGATGTACCAGCGAAAGGGGTAAGTTTAAGTAAGCCTGTGTGTTAGGTCGGGCCAGCCACATAAACATAAATTATCAGCTGGTAATTACGAGATACAAGGAGACCTTTGGATTCTCAGGGAGTTCGCCCTCGGAAAATTTTGTCCCTATCTTTGCTCTCTTTGGACCAAGGGGAAATCCCTTTTCTTCTTCGCGCCATCAGCCTGCTTGGTAAGGTACTATTCGCGGCTCTTTGTAAGGAAAGCTTTAAGGGGGTGGTTCGGAAAACCACCCCCTTAAAGCCATCTTCTTCCACCGCCACACTCTACCGCCTCCCTTCGAAGCTCCCTTCCTCAAGATGGAAGACGGAACTGCTTCTAATTGTTATATACATTCCATTAAGCTAATTGCTGAAATAAGACTCCCGCTAAAAGTCTCGCGGTCGAACGCGTCGACTATTAAACATACGGATATACATTTATACGCGAGTACACGTCAAGTCTCACGGATTATTATTATTGGGGTCTGTCGTTGATTCTGAGCGAAGTCCAACTGTATTTTCGTACACACTCGGCTTAGTAAAAAGAAATCCATCATTTTTTGTCAAAATATATTTTTAGTTATATCTGTACCTTGCGTTGTATAAGTCCTATCGGATTACACCAGATAGCGTTGGAAAAATGAGATTTCGTAGTTGAAAAAGTTTTTTGGTAGTTTTGTGATTGGTTGACTCCAGAGAAAAATGGATTTCTTTTTACTACGCCTAATATAAATGTTTTTACCATACCTGAACTCATTTCTGGGCTTTTTCATCAAATATTTCAGCGTTTGTAAAAACTGTCTATTTTTGGTGGAAATATCTAGAAATTAAAAAAAAAAAAATCGTAAAACCATCGTAACTCAATACCAAATTATGAGCATTTTTGTGATTGGTTGACTTCAGAAAATAATGGATTTCTTTTTACTACGCTTAATATATCTTTTTACCATACCTGGACTCATTTCTGGGCTCTCTGATCAAATATTTCATCAGCATTTGTAAAAATTGTCTATTTTTGGTGAAGATATCTAAAAATAAAAAAAAAAATTGTAAAATCGTCGTAACTCACTACTGAATCACGAGGCCTGATTGATGGAGGCCAATATGTTTCAAATGACGATTAGAACGAGTTTTTTTGTCAGATATCGAAAAACCGTTTACCTTGTATTTAGACAGAGGTTAGGAGAAACTTAAAATCGGCGTCGATAGGAGAACGCGAATTTTTCAAGGATCTATTTTTCGAAGGATATGATCGCGTCCGAGTATCCGTAAACCGGAGGACGTCCTGTGGGTCCACGTGATTGCGGTGCCCCGTGGGAGGCCGAAAGCGCGCAAAACATAATATACTGCCCCAAGATAAATTTATATGGCTCCTCTCGCTCATGTATTTTATGCTCGAGCATATGGCCGAGTTGTACACACGCGCATGCGCGTGCACACGTTTTGCAGGGATTAACATTCTGACGTAGTCAGTCGGTCTCTTATACTCTCAAAGGTCGATGTTTAATCGTATTCACCTATTTAACGGTCACACGTGGACGTATTTGCGAAACGGTTGTTTTCAGCTCGGTATTTTTTACGGAACGGTGAGTTTGGGGACATTTGGCTGTTTCGAGGACGGTCCTGGAAATTAAGAGAGAGAGAGAGACAGAAATGTTGTGTTCGTGTGAGTAATTAAAGAGAGCGACTGTCACATCCGGCGACCCACGCGATAAGGGTGCGGCCGAGTCTGCGGCCCTCCCTGACCCTCAGCTGGGCAGCCCCGACGAGTCTCGTGTCCTCTATACCGATGCCACGTCACTCTTTCTCGACCACCTCACGTCTAGAATCACCAATGACTTTTTTGACCTCTAGGACGATACCCTTCGACGATCCTCACTCTCTTTTTTTTTTTTCTTTTTTTTTCTTAACTTCCATTTTCGTCCTCTTTGCCCTCTCGGAGGAAACGACCCTTCGTCAATCCGAATTAGTTACCGATTCTCGATTCCTTCTACCGTGACTCTTTGCATACGGTTTTGGATCACGTATCCTTGAATGCTCTTTTATTATTTTTTTTTTTCATTTTTAATTTTTTTTCGAAAATATTCCGTTTCGTTACAAATTGGCTCGAAAGCCTCTTACCGATCCCTCGGTGAATAAATAATTAAATGTATTATTATACGAACGCGGATCACAGGACGGAAAATATTCTTCACAATTTCCATGACAAGATCGGATATTCCGATATCTATCGTTGCATGATCAACACTCGTTTCCGCTCTAAACGCTACTTTACTGCATTCTCGGGTTATCGTGTATGTGCGTGTGTTTCAGTTTTTCTTATTTCTTTTTTTTTTCTTTTTTTTTTTAGTTTTTTTATTTTTTTTTTTTCACGTGCGTGGCTCCGATGAAACCGCCGCACTTTTCCACAGCCGAGTTTCGAACTCTACGTGTAGTTCTTATTTATGACGGACTTTTTGTATTATCACGATTGGAAATGTTATCTGTACAATTTATAATGAATTTCTCGATGGGGCGTTCTTGTTTCGGTGTGCACTCGACGTGACTCATGATTTACGATTTTAATATGATAATTTTTATTCACCGGTAATGGGAAAAGAAATTTCTGTTTGGGTTTGTTTGGGTTTTGGTTTTTTCTCAGTAAATTGAAATTTGACAAAAATCGAAAGAAGTTTGGAATGACTTTGATTATTTTGAAGTAATTGATAAATCGTTGATTAGAGACGAAAATGTTACTGTAATTTTTGGAAAAATTAGGTTTGGATAGTTATATTTTTGTGGGTAACGAAAGTCGCTGGAAAAGGTTTTTCCAGTATTCTGGAATAAAATAGTTACAGGGATTCGAGTCGAGAAATAAAGCAAAGAAATGTCTGGGTTCGTTTGGGTTTGAGTTTTTTTCCCGAAATTGAAATTTGGCAAAAATCGAAAAAAGTTTGAAATTACTTTGGCAATTTTTGAAGAAATGTTTCTTTAGGTTCGTTTGGGTTTGAGTTTTATCTCCCAAAATTGAAATTTGGCAAAAATCGAAAAAAGTTCGTAATTACTTTGGTAATTTTTGAAGAAATGTCTCTTTGGGTTCGTTTGGGTTTGAGTTTTATCTCCCGAAATTAAAATTTGGCAAAAATCGAAAGAAGTTTAAAATTACTTTGGTAATTTTTCCTCACTGTAATTGATGAAAAAAATGAGGTTTGGATGGTTCTTTTTTTGTGGGTTTTACAAAAATCGCTGGAAAATGTTTCTCCAGTATTTTGGAATAAAATCCTTAAAGGAATTTCGTTGAGTAATAAAGCAAAGATGGGGGAGGGTCTATGGGGAAAAGTTTCACATTCATCCAGCGTCTTGGACAATAAATAATCGAAAGTTTTGTCTCGAAGGTGCACCGGTGCGAGTGTACGTTTATATAAACCGTAGGAAAAGCGTGATGGCGAACGAAAGGGCGACATCGGGGGTCCGACTGTTTCCGTCGTGCTCACGCGCTTAAATAATCGTACTTTGTAAATTAAGCTTATGCTTCGCGTTAAAAGATTCCCTCTCACTCGAGGCATCTGTTTCTAATTACCCGTTAATGGCTGCAGAGTTTTCATGCGCCCGCCAACACAAAAACGAATTTGTTGCCATTATTTTTCGAAGTGTTTCCTTTTTTTTTTTCAACCAGCAGGTCATCGATCATACTTCGCAAATTTTGCGAAATTTTTCTTTTTCGAAAATGTTCGTTTTGTGAAATTTGTCGGGGTAACCGTGGGCAGTGGGCAAGTGTGCGCATCCTTTTTATCTCCCTATGGACCGAGGGATAAAGAAGGCTCGCTGCAGTCGCTGAAAATAATCAAAATTTTTGTTTTCTTTTTTTTTTTAGTGAAAAAATAGAGTATAGACTAGAATTAAAAATTACAGAATTTAAATTGAATTTGAGAATTAGAGAATTAAAATTAATTTAGAGAATTAAATTAACACAATAGGGAATAGATAATTCCGAAAAAGATTTTTCTATGATAAAAAATTCGACGACGAGGCACGAATTTACATTTTAATTGTAAAACAATAAAACCCAATAGGTTATATTGGGTTTGTTTGGGTTATTGTTTGGGTCAGGGAATGAGAGCAAGTGTCCACTCGTACATTTACCGACGGTCATTTTTAGCGAAAAGACGATAAATTTGTTTTCTGCAAACTTTATCATTTAACAAACACGAAAAAACCCAAACTTTCATCATTTGATTATTAATTGCCTAAACGGTTCATTTGATTGTCAGAATTTCATTGTTCCAGTTTTTATCTTTCTCACTCGACGATTTGTCGAATCTCTCAGTGCGCACACTTGCCCCAAACGTTTTCAAAAATGTCCCTAAATCAATTTTTCGTCCGAGTAATTGATCGACATTGATTGAGATTGGGTTTCATGGTAACGGGAAGAGACGGTATTCGAGATATTTACGAGAAAGGGACGAGAATAGAAATTCTGGCGATTCGGTGTGTCGTTAACGGTTGACGAGGTGTTCAAATGCAGCCATGCAATTTAGGAATTGTTGCTCGTCTACGAGGTCGACAAGGGTGGTTGTTAACCCGAAACTACCCCTGAGAAAGGGAAGTTGATTTTCCAAGGCGAACGGGGTAGCGATTTGCGTGTAAGTGTACGAGAGTATACAAGTATTAAGGGGGTTGTTATCTCAGTGGGAAAGCCACCCTGAAGAAAGCCACCCCCTGACTCACCGAACGGTAAATCAAGGATTTCTTTTAACGCGCATTAATTGTTTTTGCGATAGTGCGAATTGCCACTGGGGTGGTTAAACTTAACGGCTAAGAAAGAGCCGGAGAGAAACGGAGGTTTGGAGGGGGGGGGGGGGTTCCAAGGCAAGCTCAATATTCTCCCGGTCGCGAATTAATGGCTATCCTCGGGTTCCTTATCTGCTAAAACCCCTTTTGGTGGTGGCGTTTCGATGTCGACGATTGCTCGACTCGCCTCGCTGAAAGATCTTGCCAATGTTCTTGAGGAAGGATAATCTTCAGATCGGCGTGAACGTTATGAAGAAACTCCAGTAGGATTGCTTGTTTACGTTTGTTGAATTTTCAAGCTTTGCCAAGAGATTTCTAGTTGAAAAGTCCTTTGTTTGACCTTCGTGGAAAAGTTGATGGACGAATTAATTCGTTTTGTATTTTTGACCCAAACAAACTTCACGATAACGCTGACGTGGGGTAGGAAACCCGAACTTCGATTGACCAGAAGTTGATTGATCGAAACTACAAATTTTATAAATTTTTTACTGTGTTTGGGTTTGTTTAAAATTAAGGGTTTGAAATCAATCTAAAGAACCCAAACAAACCCAAATAAATTTTGTAAATATTTACGAAATTTTTAGTTTGAGACTATTAAAATTTAGAATTTTTAGCCATCTAGTCAATCGAAGTTTGGGTTTCCTACCCCACCCCATAAAGGCCACTATAACTTTTATTCTATTACAAATTTCGACTTCAAAAAATTTGTAAAGCTTATTTAAATATTAATAAAAATTATGCCCAAAAATTAGATCGATCGGTTCGACGGTTTGCCCGTAAAAAATTATTGAAAAAGCCGTAATAAAAACAGCTGAGAAATTAGAAGACGACGTTAATGCCGGTTGCAATGTATCCTCCAGCGTGGCGTTCTCCAAGAACATTAGAGCATGGAACCGAGGTCTTGTCTCCACCTCCCGCGCTTTGGTTCACCCTGTGTCTCGGTATGAGAGTCGGTTGTTGCAAGTGAGAAAGGGTGCGACGCCTCTGGTAATGGTGTATCAACCAACGAAGTAACCCACCACCCATACTACGTCTTGGCTCATAGATCAATGGCTGGCAATTATTGTAAGTTCATTAGAACCCTACGTTCCACCTCTACCTTTCTCCCTTCCGAAATTTCCCACCCTTATTTTCCTGAGAAAACCAAGCTTTTGGATCTTCCAGAATTTCTCACACCAAACCTCACCCTGGTCGTTTCCATTCCTCCGACTTCCATCTTTTCTGGAAGATGTTTCGGAACAAACCCAAACAAACCCAAACAAACCTAAAAAAACCCACGTGTACGAAGTCTTTCGTGTCAATTCCTCGTAAAAAAATTTCCAAAAAAATATAAAATCCTTTTTTTCCAACCCAATGTTGATCAACGTTACAAAAAGACCCAAAATCATCAATGGTCCAATAAATTCGTGTCAATATCCATCAATTTTCGAAATCTGCTGGCTCATCCCCCAAATTAACTAATTAGTATAATTCCTTGATTCTTACGAACTGCTCGAAGTCCACTTTTTTCAACAATGTCGACTTTCTATCAGAAACGGTTTGGAAAGAAGAGGATTGGACTGGAAAGAGACAGGCAAGTCCAAATCGATTAAAGGAGGAATGTTCCATGTGGAAGGTCCTTTCTTACCACCAATGTTATTTCCACAATTCCCTTTCGTTCACCATGTACACCATGGCGAATTCTCTCTGTTCCATTCTCTAGGCACCCACGCGTATCCCTGATTCCTCCAGGTTCCCTATGGCTGTTGGAGTCTTCTATCTTCGTTTCAACTCTCTACCTCTTCCTCTCGGTCCATCTCCCTCTTTGTATACATGGAATCGTCGTGCACACGTACCCCCCTCCCCTCCCCCAAAATCCAACACAAACCTTCCACCGAACGAAGCGACCTCTCTCCCTCATGAGCTGAAATTGCAACATTCCGCGCGAAACGCCGAAACTATTTGACTCCGTAATTTGTGATTGTAGTTTATTGCGCGGATGGACCACCGGCAACAGTTGTACACCCTGAAAATTATCCCCCTTTTCACCTCACCCTTGACTGTTGTCCCGCAGCCTCTCCCCCTTCTCTCCTCCCTCCCTCTCTTTCTCTACGTATCGTCGAACCAGAAGATGTACACGTTCACGTTCAACGAACTTCCTGGAGTCTCTTGGTCTTCACTTTGTCGAGTAATCCTTTCACTCTGTACTTTGCCCCCCTCCTGCACTCCTACCTATCCCGAGGCTTTCTGCAATGAGAGATTTGGATTGCTCTCGATGAAATGAAATTTCATAATAATTTCTTAAATTGTCATTGTTCAAAATTACCTGGTAACATTGAACTTTCAATTGACATTTATTAATAACATTTTCTCTTTGTGCATATCGAATTATCGAGTGGCAATTGGTTTGAAGATTGGATTGTTGGTAGTGTATGAAGTTTTAATTTGAATGGAATGGCTGATGAGGTGAAATGTACCTTTTTTGTAGGAAGATGAAGGCTAATTATATCGAGAGTTTCGATATTCATGAAATATGCTTAGGGGTGGCTTGGCTAATTTTGGGAGTCATAGAAAGTGGGATGGATTATTTGTATGATAATTCAATCCAAACGAACCCAAACACACCCAAACAATCATAGACAGTGGAAAATGGATTATTTGTATGATAACTCAACCCAAACAAACCCAAACACACCCAAACAATCATAGAAAGTGAAATGGATTATTTGTATGATAACCCAACCCAACCAAACCCAACCAAACCCAAACAATCATAGAAAGTGGAAAATGGATTATTTGTATGATGATTCGAGTCAAGGACTGATGGGTTGGGGGTATAGTTGCCGAAGGGACAGAAAGTTTGTTGCCCAGTAAAATAAAAGATTAATCAACGTTAACGACAAAGAATATCCAGGCTCTCAAGGAGGGAGAAATGCGAGTGGAAAAACAATGCTTTTTCTCTCCTACTGCTCGCTCTTTAGGATGTCTAAAGTGTAGTGCGTTGGCAAGTGCTTCAAGGGAGAAGAGAAGATGTACAAGCAAAGAAAAGAATTAGGAGGGCCCTGAACGAAAATGGAGATTCTACGTCAACACCAGCATCCTCTGTCTCTCTCTCTCTCTTTTTGTGTATTTCTCTCCATCGCATATGCACACTTGACTACGAAAAGAATCCTGCAAAAATTTCAATCAGCAAAATGCGTTACATATTCACGTTTCTCCTTTACCCCGTGGCGCCCTCGGCTACTGTACCAAATCTTTGGGTATAGTGCATCATAAATAAAATGAATTATTGCCAACGAATTTCGTAGACTCCGAAACATAATTCTCTCTCTCGACGCGAATCTGATAAAGGAGTGAAAACAGAATGTGGTGGTGTGTTTGGTGATATTAAAAAAAATCCCAAAACGAAAAGACGTTTTAAATGCATTTTTGGAACCAAGGAATAAAGCCTATTCTAATGACTCGAAAATAAGGGTGGAAAAAAGAAATCAATTTTTACTGAATCAACATAATCATTTTGTGGAACCTTCACAGAAGCTTACTCCCTTCTGTGTGTTCATTAATAAAGTTGAATTCTTTTATTAATTTTTTAATTTCAAGATTTCGGGCCAAAATTTATTTTATGCTATATTAATTTTATTGATGATTGTTTTATTATTTTATATTATATTTATATATTTATTTTATAGTATTAAAAAGTAAAGTTACGAAAAAATTTATTTTACAGATTCGAGCGTAAAAAATTCGTTCATTGAAATGGCGATTAAAATTATCGCTGCACATAGAATTTCAAATAAAAAATAAAATGATCTCAATACATTTTTCGAACATTACGATTTATATTCTCATCATTCAGGAGTCGAATTGAGATCAATTGAGTCATTAACATTAATCAATTAAATTCCTCACTTCGTCATTAATACTTAGAATTTCTTAAATAATCCAATAATTGAGTACTAAATAATTATCTACATTTATTATACTACTATCATATTATTCAATACCATTAAAAAATCACAATCCTCTGAATTTCCAATTTTTACAAATAATTCTTAATCCCATCCAAAAGCAAAATAAATAAAATATTTCTCCCAGCCCAAAAATTGATCGAACCTCGAATCGACTCAACAGAATCCTTCTTCCAAGAGGATTAAATGATCGACGAAAATATTTTGCGAGTTTGATCGCAGAACGTTTGAGAGTACAGAGATTGTTCGACGAAGAGATGAAAAGCGAAGAAAAAAAAAGAAAAAAAAGAAGAAAAAAAAGAAGAAAAAAAAGAAGAAAAAAAAGAAAAAAAAAACAAGAAAAAATGGCAATAATAGTGGGTGAATAACCATCGGCAGTGGCTGCTCCAATGTGGAGAGTGTTCGCGCAAACTGGTAGTTAAAAGTTACAAGACGATCCGTTGAGTAATCCCAGACCGTTTCCAGACGGTTGCAAATTGCAATCGTGAACGCTGTGATAATTGTCATGCAGTTCTCTCTCCAACTCGTAATGACCATTTTCATCGCGTTCCCTCCACCTCGGGAGGTTTCCCCCGGCGTTCCTCGGCCCTCCAGCTTCACCGCCCTCTTTGCGGGGGAGAACGTTCCTTCTCCCGCGAACTGTAATTGCCCTATTGCATCTGTCGAGACATCGTCATCGGGAATGGACCGGATGGCAGAAATCGCGAACGTTCCGTAAAAACCGCAAAAAAAAAAAAGATAAAAAAAAGAAAAAACGTATCTTTATACCTAGTTAAACTCGTAACGAGGGAATCTGTTGATTTTCAAATTGCAGTTCAATACAGTCGTTTTCTTCAAATTTTTGATATTTTTATTATTATTTTTATTATCAAAACAACAAACCCAAAGAAACCCAAACGAACTCAAATAAAAATGTATCTCTATACCTAGTGAAACTTGTAACGACGGAATCAGTCGATTTTCAAAAAGCGTTTCAATACAGTCATTTTCTTCAAATTTTTGAGATTATTATTATTTTTTTTATTATCAAAACAACAAACCTAAACAAACCCAAACAAAAACGTATCTTTATACCTAGTCAAGCTCGTAACGACGGAATCATTCGATTTTCAAAAATCCTTTCAATACACTCATTTTCTTCAAATTTTTGACATTTTTATTATTATTTTTATTATCAAAAGAACAAACGGCTCGTTTTTGACAATTCTTTAGGGGATCATATTTTGAACGAATTTACGATTTTTCTTTCTCATTTTCTCATCCCTCTTCCTCTTTTTTTTTCTCAGCTGGGTAAGAGAGATTTTCCCATCCGTCTCGAGTGAGAGCAAAGCTCTTTTGGAAAACTCAGGAGATCTTCTCTATATACGTTGCCCGTTAGGAGAGCGCAATAAATAATAAATAATTCTCGAAACAGTCCCCTATGCATCATCGTGTCATTTCGG
Source organism: Ophioninae sp. B BG-2022a (assembly GCA_030522765.1). Classification (NCBI taxonomy): domain Eukaryota; kingdom Metazoa; phylum Arthropoda; class Insecta; order Hymenoptera; family Ichneumonidae; species Ophioninae sp. B BG-2022a. The sequence goes on from JAPYZJ010000691.1 coordinate 10,461, forward strand.
TCTCCACCTATACTCGTACACGATTACACCTCTTACATGGAAAGTCTCGGTAGAAAATGGGTGAGACTGGGTTGAGGAGGAGAAAGACTGAGAGGGAGATAGTGTTAACGCGTCCTTTAAGAGGGATTCCCTTCTTTGTCCGTCTGTTTCGCTTACGCCCTTTTCCAACCCCCCCCCCTCCTAATTTTTTTTCTCTTTCTATTTTCCTTTTCCTCTCCGTCGAGAAAACGTGAAAATTTATCGATGCTAATTTCCCAGCGTGGGCAAAAGCTCGAGCGAAAATGTCGCCTAGAAAAGAATTGTATCCTCGCTCGTCTTCTTATCCTGTCGTCGACGTCTTAAGGAGCAACGCGTTGTCTTACGTTCGTATCTTGGATCATGAAAACCGAATACACATTCCCCAACTTTTCGGCACTTTTCCTCGTATTTCGATGAAAGCTCCTTTTTTTTAATTATTTTTTTCGATAAACCTGGCTTTCCTTTTTCTTTTTTTTTGAACCCAAATCGGTTCTTCGTCCCGGTCGGTATGATTTTTTCAATTTGTCGTCAGTGTGGAATTATTTTCGTATTTTTGCCTCCAGTTTTTTTTAATTTTTTAGTGATAAGGGAGATTTTTTGGAGAAGGCTTTCGTTTGGGTTTTCGTAGAGGAATTGGTATTTTTTTTGACACTTTGAAAAGTTATGTTTGGGATAATTATTTGTACTTGGGCAGGCTATTTTTTTTTGCAATTTTTTCGTAGTTATTATTATGTCCAGAATTTTTGTTGCAGATTTAGAGCATTGCGAGCTTACTTTCGATAAATTTGGTGACGATTAATGGATTTGTAAATTTTACGATTATTTTTTAGTTAAAAAAAGATTTAGGATAATTATTTTCGGTAATAATATATATTCTTTTATTACTATTAAAAATATCAGTAGAAAATACAATTTATTATACAGTACACACTATTATTTTATTATTATTTTATACGAAACAAAAGTATAAATAAAGTTTTCTCATTTTTATTAAATATAATATTCCATTTTATGCAAGTTGAAAAATTACTCGAGCTATTTTTGGAATTGATTTTACAAAAATCGATTAAAATATTTGGTCTTGAGGAATTTCAAATTTTTTTGAAACCTTCACGCTCTCGTAAAATGCAACTTTTGCAAAACACAAAATGCCGGAATAAATTTTGTCGGAGTTTCACCTTTACATCCGTAGTATTGCATTTTTCGAGAGAAATAGCGTACTTTTCGTACCAATTTTGCAGCGGTTAAAATTGGCAACGGTTTCGTCAATGGAGGAATTAGCGTTCGTCGTTGGGTCGGTGGCTCGCGAAAACGAGGCGCTTTTGCACAACTCTCGCACCCGTGGTAGGAAACCGCGACGATGAGCGCTACATTTCGCGCGTGCATTGTCTCTCCTCTGCATTTGCCAACCTACAAACGATTTTTTTCAGAAATTCCGAATCCGTTGAATTTGGCTTTTTTGAGGTCTTTGAACGGAACGTACGAAAAATCTTCAAATTTATCTAAAGGCTGACATTGAAGACGTCATAGACTATAAAAATAGTGTTTGGGTTTGTTTGGGTTCTTTAAAAGGACCATTTTACGAAATGTTATCAAATTTATCTAAAGGGTGACATTGAAGACGCCAAAGCTTACAAAACATAGTGTTTGGGTTTGGTGGGATTTTTTAACAGAACCATTGCAAGAAAAATACTGTTTGGGTTTGTTTGGGTCCCTTGAAAAGACCGTTGTACGAAAAATTATCAGACCTATCTAATGGACAACATTGAAGACGCCAAAGCTTACAAAAATAGTGATTGGGTTTGTTGGGATTTTTTAAAAGGACAATTGTACGAAAAATAGTATTTGGGTTTGTTTGGGTTTTTTAAAAGGACAATTGTACGAAAAGTAGTATTTGGGTTTTCAAAAGGATAATTGTACAAAAAATAGTATTTGGGTTTGTTTGGATTTTTCAAACGGACAATTCCACGAAAAAATAGTGTTTGGGTTTGTTCTGGTTTTTTCAAAAGGACAATTGTACGAAAAATAGTATTTGGTTTTATTTGGATTTTTCAAAAGGACAATTGTACGAAAAATAGTATATGGGTTTGTTTGGGTCTTCAAAAGGACAATTTTACGAAAAATAGTATTTAGGTTTGTTTGGATTTTTCAAAAAGACAATTGCACGAAAAAATAGTGTTTGGGTTTGGAAAAATCGTCAATTTTCATCCTAATTACCTCCCAAAAAATCGAATCTCTTCAAAATCACATCTCAGTCTATTCCCGTAAAAACACGTTATTTTCTGGAGATCGGATTTTACCATTGGCAGCTTTGGCATAACTGTCATAAACGTGCCATCGTCATTTTGCTTCATACTCCTCCACGCTCGTTGCAGCATTCCTGTATGCTTTCAGCACCTCCTCATCCCACCCCCCTTCTGACATAATTAAATACGAAATTGGTACGTTTATTCCGTAATTGGCCTGAATTTGGCAATATTTCATTTGGAGTTTGGCGTTTTTCGTTGTTACTTTGCTGTGTGCACATTGCTCTCATTTTTCATCTCTCTTTCGCCTAAACTACTCATCAGCTCGTCCGTACCAGCGAAAAAACGAGATTCTTGCAAGAGACGACGAGCTCTCGATCTCTGGATCCTGATTTCGAGCCTATGCAACGCAACGCCACGTTCCCTCATCTATAGCTGTAATTTCGGTGACGGTGAAACTGAGAATGGGAGAAAGAGAGAGAGAGGGAGAGGGAAGGCCTTATTTCGCATTGCGAAAATTCTGAATAACCGCAGAGTGCTATATCCCCCCCCCCTGTCCCTTCCCTTCATCCCGAAAGAAAGATAATTATCGCGGAATATGAAATTTGTTTGTTGGGCGCGGCTGCGCCATTCTCTTCTCCGGTACCAACCGAATTTCACGTATAATGCGAATCGTGATGTACCGAATTGCTCTCATCGAAAAATACGATGATGATTTTTAGATATATATATTTATTTCGAATATTTGATTAACTTTTTATTGACTGAAATTAAGAAATATATTTATTTCAAATATTTATTCATATAAATAATTTATTTTTATATTATTTTGAATTATTAATATATTAATAAATAAATAAATAATAAATAATAATATAAATAATATAAAAATCATAAGTAATATAATAATAATAAATAATAATAAATAAAAATAAATAAAAATAATAAATAAAGAAAATATATTCATTTAATAAACATATTTTTTCTTTATTTATTTATTAATAAATAAATAAAAGTACAAAGGCACGAAGGTAAACATCCCTCTTTGAAAATATCGTTTCGACAGCCAATCAAGCGAAGTGATTTTCATCATTGTTGCCAACTGCGTTATTCGATGACATGGATTGTCGATATTCATATTGAAAAATAGAATCACCGTTTCGGGATTTTCATTGTTTCAAAATGGAGGTGTACCGTTCCCTGGAATAAACCCAGGATATCCGCTGACCCAATTTTCATCTTCCGATCGTGGCGATTCGCAAAATAAATTCATTTTTCGTTCGCACACGTATAATGAGAGTTCCGTATTTATTCGTGAGTGTATAGGAACGTTTTATTGATTGGACGTGTGTGAAGAAAATGATGATTTTAAAATTGGCTTTTTGGTCCTTTTATTCGAAAGGAGAAGAAGAAACTCAGGAAATTCGATGGCTCATTTTCTCGGTGGTTTCGATCGATGTAAATTACCTCAAAAATACATTCCTCATTCTAGCATAATCAGCGGAAGTTCGCTATTTATTTATCCCCACATTCGTCTTCCAAATTCAACAAATATTTGTAAAAAAAAAAAACACGAAACGTAAATCGGAATCCAGTTTTTATTGGACTCGAATCCCCCATTAAAAAAAATATTTTTTTAACATGTCAATTCTCGAATATTTTCCAGAATCCCAATTAGAGGATGATAAAATTGATCGAGGTCGTTTTGAAACCCAAAAAAAGTAGATAGAAACCAGGCCCAGTAATTTTGAATTTTCGAAGACGTAAGTGAAGATTCGATCGAGTGATAATCTCCAAGAAAGAGAAAGAGGTTTAATGGGCTAAAAAGGGTCGAGAAAGCTTTTCCTTTCGCGTCTAAGATCCCAATAGCGTGAATGCTCAGGGCATCTCCTTTTTGCCTGATGGTTCCGAGCGTCATCGACGAGGTGGCGTTTCCGCGTTAACGGGTTATCCTGGGCCTCCCTCGGTCTTCTGGAAAACCTATTAGGAGCGCGAGTCGATAAACAAAGGAACGCATTTTCGGCTATGTAATATTGATTAATGGGAGGTTAAGGAAGCGTGCAGGCGTTTAGTCAAAGTTCTCCAAGGTACGCTGTGCACCCTCTTGCCCTCACTCCTCTTTCTTATCGTCACCCTCCCTCTCACCTTCTCTCACCCTCTCTTTCGTTTCTTCCTCGACGTGCACGTTCAGTTAGAAGGCAAAGCGGCAAGAAGCATCGGAGGAACGTGTATATATACATGTATAAATATATACAGGGTGTCCCAGCTAAGAACGTTATCCCTGAAATGGGAGGTAGAGGGTGAAATTCTAAGACGATTGATATAAGCATGTATGGGTCTCAGATCAAGCCCTGAATTATTATTAATTTTTTACGGTAGCCAATCAGACGCGCCCGGAGGCGTGCCTACGCTGCTCGGAGGGGCGGTACCCCCACCACACGGACTCTCCGGCTCGGGCGCTCCCGATTAGTTGCCGTAAAAAATTCACAACAATTCAGTGGTTGGTCTGAGACCCATACATGCTTATATCAATCGTCTTAGAATTTCACCCCCTACCCCCCATTTCAAGGATAACATTCCTTAGCTGGGACACCCTGTATATACAGGGTGTACAGCACGTTGAACGTTTGCGAGAACAAGCTCGTTCCCGAGGTTGTGTGTGTGTCGAGCGATTATCGAATTTCCTTCCCGTAACAATGAGTTCCTATTAACTCCCTCCCGTGTCGCCCGGTTTACCCGATCCACGAGCCCTCATCACTCCCAACCCATATTCCCTATGTACCCTCCCCCCCTCCAATGTACAACGGCTTTTGTGTATTGTTGAATCTATTCGCTCATTCAACGATCCATAATGCGAGCTTTTCGCACTTCCGCTTAGTCCCTCTCCCCCCCCCCCCGCCCTCTTCATCTTGGGAAAGGATAAATCGTGTCGAAAGTGTTGCGATAGCGGTCCGGGGTAGACACGAGACGTCATCGTCGATCTCTGGGGTCTTTAAATCTATCGGAAAGGGCATGAGGTCTTTTTGGATAAAAGCTTGATGGAAACTTTGAGCTTTGGAGCTTTGGAGATTTCGTTATCCGTTTGCTTGATTTTTTTCAGTTTTTTGGTGGTTTTAGTCATGGGAGATGATTGGACGATCGTTTGGTTGAGATATCGATGGGGACTGCGAGATGACACTTTTTGGGTTGACTGGCCTATTAGGATTTGATTCTTAGAGGCTTATGAGGATTTTCGAATGCGAAAGAAATTTGAATTAAAAAATTCGAATTCGAAAGAAATTTGAATTAAAAAATTCGAATTCAAAAGAATTTTGAATTTGAAAATCACGTCTACTGTATTATAGATCGAGTTTTTTTTCTTCTTCTTTTTTCTTTCTTTCCTTCTTTTCCTTGACTCCAGGTGTCTCGAGGCATCACGAAATAAGTCATCGCTGAGAGACTACACGACTGACTCTACCTCATCACTACGTTCTAATTTTTTGTTCGTTTGCATATCTCTAAAAAAAGAACGACTGTAGATACAGCTCCTTGCATAGGCTCTTGTGAAGTGGAGCCAACTATTCTCTCGTCGAGCCTACTGGCGAGTTGGATGGAGAATGGGAAGAGAGGAAAGAGGGAGGGGGGGGGCACACACTTGACGTCCACGTACAACATGCTCCAGAATTCTAGATACTAGAAGATACGCCTTTCTTCGAGTCCTTTCTTTTTGCCTCTTTCTCCCTCTCTCTCTCTCTATCTTTGCTCCTCCGTCCACAGATTTGTCTTCGGACTTTTCCTTCCTCCAACACGTTCTTCCAACCTAAGAAATCTAGCTGGTTCTCATACCTGACGTAAAAAGTAAAAAAAAACAGTCGTCGACGAAAGTCTCTTTCGCGAGAGGAGACCAATTAGTTGCATTTTTATTCGAGCACGAAGCCAGGGGAGGAAAAGAGGGATGGATGAGGAACAGAAGGGATGAACGCATTCGCAATGCTGTTTGAACCGATGGTCTAAACGTCATCTTTTTTAAACCCTTTTTTCGAGTTCGAAGGACAGACTAGAGAAATTCCGTTGACTCTCGTGCCGTTCAAACGTTTACGGACACTTGACCCATCTTTCTTCTTATTTGATTCTTTTTTACGACTGCTCAAATTTTTCCTTCAGAATTTTCGCCCTGGGCGTTTTTTTCGAATTTTCGACTGGTTGAGTCTCGACGGAAAGAAAAGAAAGAGGATAAAGGAAAGAAGCAATTCGGACATCTAGGAAAAAAAAGAAAAAAAAACAGTGGGGTAGGATCTCTCAAGCTACTTTTTTTTCGTTTTTTTTTTGTCTTTCGATGCACGTGGAAAAGTCAAAGTGCTCGCCAAGTGAGAGGAAGATATTCGTGGTAGCTTTGAAGGAACTTTGTCGGTTGACACGGACAGTCCTCATCGCTGCTAGCGTCATGGCACCGGTGATGCTTTCTTTCCATCCTATTGAAGAGCCTCATTAGTACTGTTTGTTATTGTTCGCTTCTACACGACCAGGCGAGAATCTCACGAACGAGGCTTCTCAGTTGAAAAAAAGCACGAGCGATAGGAAAGAGCCCCCGAGGTGCCACGATGATTTTCACTGATTCTCACACCTATACGTGTCCCAGGGAGGCACTCTCGTACCCTTCCATCCCTCAGCAATGGAGTTGTAACTCCGAGTGTAAACCAAGCCTTGCTACTTTTTCTCGCCTCCGGGCTAAAGCTCGCGGCTACTTGTCCCCATTTTTGGTTTCCTTTTAACCAGACCCGATGTCCTCGTCACTACATCCGGGAACACAATAGGGCATAGCCTTGTTAAGTAGAACAACAACACTTGAACTGATACCCAGAGACGTCAAGATCTACGGAATTCTCGGCTGGTAGGTTTCGTCACATCGAGTTCCCTTAAGTTCTACAGTCGTTGATGACACTTGAAGGAATTCCAATTGGATTTCTGATGCCACAGAATTCGAATCAAACGAGCTTGGATATCACCGAAGGGAATCTTGAAGAATGGAACTTCGTTTTTTTACTCCCAAAGATTTCTGGAAAACTATATTTTTTCGCAAAGTTTACAAATCGTTTGAGAAAAGTTATCAAGGTTGAATCAGAGGAGAAAAATGTTGAGGGATTGAAGGATTGATGAAAATTCCACGTTTCATCGCTGATGACACTTGAAGGAATTCCAATTGGATTTCTGATGCCATAGAATTCGAATCAAACGAGCTTGGATATTACCTTGAAGAATGGAACTTCGTTTTTTTACTCCCAAAGATTTCTCTCCTGGAAAACTATAATTTTTCGCAGTTTACAAATCGTTTGAGAAATGTTATCGAGGCTGAATCAGCGGAGGAAAATGTTGAGGGATTGAAGAACGGGATGGGATAGAAGATGGAACAAGACCTAGGCACGTCCGGATGAAAGAATATCCAGGATAAAAAGCAATGTTTGCCCCGGTCCTCATCAACCGCGGGGCAATTATAACTGCACTTTTCCAAGCGTTCCGTTGCGCTCATCGCCTCGTGTATACAGCTTAGGTATGATGAACGCCCACGGGGCGCGTGCTCGCGCAGTTATCTTGAGATTTGCTCCTCATTAGTCGACGAAAGGGTATATACCGGCTGGGGGTTTATACAGTACGCAGGGACACAAGGTTGGGTGGGGTGTCGAGGCTAGTAAAAGTGAGAGGAACGTTGAGATAGCAAGAAGATTCGTACAGGGGTAAAAGTTGGGGATAAGAGGGTTTTCGGTTCATTCCAGAGAGCGGAAAAAGACTGGAGTGGTCTAAGACAAAGAAATGATTTAGCTAGGAAAACAATCCTGGTGGTTTGTCGGATAAGTAACCTGCGACCTAATCCAAAAGGAACTTCCGGGACTTTCTGCCGATGTTATCCAGACTTTACCACCAGTTGGGTGAGGTTGTATACGATGACGAACGTTGGCGAGTCGAGCAAGGGTATCAAAGTCCGGGGGGCAAGAAGGCTTCGCCGGTAGGAGGAACGGCAATTCCTGCGTTCGCAGCTAATGGTCGAGGTCGCCAGGAAGGAGGTTATTATACGGAAGTACAAAAGCGATACCCTTGCAATTAAGGAATAGCCGTAAACCTACCAGCGACTAAGGCACGGAACGCTTTGTTTGTACAGTGTGGAGAGTCTGGCTCCGTGAAAGGATGGCATCTCGACTGGACCATCGTTTTATCTCTTTCTCTCTATCTCTCTCTCTCTTGCGTTCATACTCCACGTTGCACTTTCCATCTCGCTCCCTGTTCTTTTCTCGCCTCCAGTTAGTTACGGGGCTTTTCTAGCTGGAAGACTAGCTGCGCACATGGGCGCGTGCCTACATTCGCGGTCTTTTATACGAGGTTGGGTCATTCAAAATCCGTCGGGGATGTCGAGCTCTCCGGCTAATTCTGAAAGAATGGGTAATCGTCCAGCGATAATGGTCACTGGCGGCGAAGAGTAATCCGTAGACTGGCCGACGACTATTAGCGAGTCCCGTCGACTCTTGACCCCTTCAACACCTCGTAAATTCTCGTTCGTGTCATACGCGTTGTTCGCCGGGGTCGTTGAGAGTCGCCTGTCCCGGTCATTTGGATGCCTCCACTCCAACGAGCCGGCATCGTTGGACTTCCGTTCTGCTATCATTTCTGTTCACGTGTTTTACACGAAAGAGTCTTGACAGCAGAGTTGACTCTCATCCACGTACGGCCTTGTTCTTTGTCTTTGAACGAATCGAAATTGGACGTTTTCCCAATGAAACTTCCACATTGTTTCCCAACGAATCATATCCATACCGATTATTCAAGTTTATCCGTCGAAGGACGTTTCTCTACGTAGGCAAACAGCTTGAAGACCTCGAGTGCCATTCGAGAATACCGAATCTCCCGAGCTCCCGTTGGTGCCCAATGAGGTCCAACGAGGTCCTTCGAAGTTGAACGAGTGGGAACGGATTTTGAGGCTTGCGCAGGTTACACGCGAGAACCCGATGAGGGTTCTCTTCTCTCGCGTCTGTCAACGGCAGACAACTACGTCAGATCTATTCGCGAATACCCGTCGTTTACCATTGGAAGGAAGATAACGGCTCGACGTCTTTGGATTTCCGTTAGGTGTTTCCTCTTTACCCTCTCGATCTTACGCCTTCCACTAGCATGCATATTTATGTACCTAACGTCCCATCTGTCGATCCAAAAGCGTCTCAACGGTTAAACGTTGACGTTTGGCTGTCCCTGTTAGGACGAGGGTTTTGGAAAAATCGATTATCAAGATTGTCCCGAACATTCAGGAGAGTCCTCTTTCCGTGTCTTTGCTTCCACGTCTTCCCCTGTGATATTACCTTACACGTCGCGTATGGTATTCATAGAGGTTGAGTCAAGAGGCTGAGCACGATGGGGGTTGAGAATACGTCGGTTCTGGATGAGAAGGTTCTGGATGAAGAGTATACGACGGCGAAGAGTAAGGAGCGTGGAGAATGAGGATGAGCGGAACACCGAGGCGAATATGAAACAATCGCTTCATTGGAAAGTCAAGAATCTCTCGAGCCCGTCGGCGTTTGACTTGCCATTAGGAGCGTCAGTTTTAATTGTGCCCTGAGCGCGCGCGCACCAACCCGAGCTCTTCCAACCTCGACGTCGTCGTCATCGTCGTCACAACCGGTAGTCTTCATCGTCATCGTCTACGCTGGATCCTCCATCTCTCGCAGCACACAGTCTGGCAACGGGTCTCAGGTGAAGTGTATCGCCTGCCCTTGCTTCTACGCAGCTGAGCTATGTCCTCGTATGCCTTGCGCGCCCAACGGCGTACCTATCCCTCTTTCCTACGGCTTCTCGCCGATTCTCTCCGACCCAAACGCCCTCCTCCACCAACCGGTACTGACGACTCCACCTTCTTCATCCCCCTGTGCCCTTTAGCGATGTCTCATTAGTTGCAGCACTGCAATGGATGAGTACTAACCCCCCTGCTTGCGCTTCTCGACGTACACGAACTCTTCACCCCACCCGAACAACCTTTCCTCTTCCGTCTCGTTTTCAACGTCACCCTTTTCCGTATCTCGGTGTCTTTCCAGTCGTCGCGACGAACCGGGAAAACTCGAAGCCCGTCACTCGAAAACTACCTCCTTGTGCTTAGCCACTTGTACGAAAGAGAATCCTGGCCTTCCGTAAAACCTATGCCACAGACGGATTGATTCAACGTGCCAGTCTTTTACTCTTCGACTGATGCCTTCGAGATGGGCGTTTGTGGTACTCTTTTGCGCCATTTCGTAATCGCTGTTGGCACCATTCTTGGACCTTCTTTTTGATTCGTCCAATGATCAAGATTTCATAACGAACGCTTCGCACTAATTGTATCCCCGAAGCCGAGCTTTGGATATTGTTCGCAGGTGAAAGAGGCGATCAGGCATAGACTGACAAAACCCGTGTGGTGCACGCTTTGAAATGAGGAAAAGCTTTCTGAGGGGCATCAAGAGGGTTTACTGGGGAACGTTCTCGTTGTACAACCTCTGGGTATAGATATCCACGTTGGCATTCTATAGCTGTAATACGCTTCTGGATAGTGGCTCCGGGCGTAGCTTGATTATTTTCCGCTAGCTCGTTCATTCAGGTGGAGCCGTACTCTCGCCGCACACTCCGTAGCACGAGAGTTCAATTGGAAACAGCAATCACTGCCTCGCCTCTGGATTTTGTTCTCTTCTACCATAGCAACGAACTCCAATAATAAGCTTTCTCCTATATTGCCTCTTTACTTCAAACCCTCACCTACCCTCACCCGGGTCACCCTCTGTTCCTCGCTTTTCCTGCGTCAACCAACTCGCTCCTTCGTCTCGCGGTAGCAACGGTACTAGCTTGCGCTGTACGTCGACGGTTCCCCATGAAAACCTGTCTCTTTCCTCTCTCGTTCCTACTCTCAAAGTCAGGGGGAGAATGGTTTTCCTGTACCTTTAGCTCGGTTCTCGATGCTTCCTATCTCGATGTTTCTCCTTTCAGCTCTTTTTTGCAGTTCTCGAACTATCTCAACCGAGTTTTGCTTGATAGTAATCTTGCCTAATTGCTTCGGGTACTTTTTTGTTTCCGGAGAGACTCGGGTGGAGACACGTGACAGGTGACACGTCACTCGATCAAAATACGGCGCACAATCAGCAATCAATTTTAAAAAAGGTACAATAGCGGTGCTTGAACCGAAGCCGCCAAGAATCCGTGGAGAATGAATGTCGACTTTTTGTTTTATCGTTCCCGGAGGTGTACGCAGCTATAGTTTAAAGTTCAATCCGGTTCGAATGGAAAAGTTCACCGATCAATTAATTGCGCAATGAAACGTCATACCCCAGGATATTTTTAGCCCTATAAAAAAATTAAAATTCTAGGGAGATGACTACAGCACGTGGATAGTTTAGGATCGAGCCATCCAACCGGAATTTTGCTCCACTTCGAAGACCCCCGGAGTGACCGAATGTTTTTTTGGACGCAATTGCAGCGTCCGAGCGTCAGTTCAGCGACGTCCAAGCCTAATGCTGGAAAACTCGTTCATCAGTTGACATTTGAGGCAATTACTGAGGGATCTTTTTTAAATCTTTGCTTGACATTTACCGAGTGATTGGTGATAAATACACTCGGAAATAAACTCCGATGGAAATGATCCCAACGCTGGATGATAATTCTTCGTTCCCGAAAAGAACTGGGAGGGCCGTGGGTAAACCAGTACGAATAAATAAGTTTCGGGTGGATTGAGCTTCACGATGAGAGAGCGTGGATGATTCAAGTTGGCGCAGGGGTTGCAGGGATGCGTCCACAGTTTCGACACATCCGTACCAAGCGAGAATTTTCATCGTTCGTGGGCCCGTTTCACCGGGACACGTTGAAACGGTACACTAGTTCCGCAAAGGTACCGGGTAGTCGGTTGGCTCGCAATTACACGAGTGCCAACTCTCTAACGCTTCCCATTCCAGTAAACGACGCATAAATACATCGATTCAATTCCGTTTCGGGCTGCGCGAAAGGCTGGACCGTGCATAACCCTACTGTATGTTGGACTACCCCGACCCCTAGTACTCGATCCAGCGACACTGCCAGGACTGGAGAATACCGTAGATACACTATTACGTGGATATACGTGTGGTATCGGGTTGTTGTTGTTGTTGGCTGGTGGTGCCCTTCTATAAAAATTTATCGACTGGCAAATTGTTTCGCGCGGCGCGGTCCGGTGCGTATAAGCATCCGTTGGTACTGCTCCCCACCTCGAGTACACAAATAACCCACGTACACACGTTTTCATTCCGGTATACGTGGAAAACGTTCAAAACGTTTGGATATATGTATACCCGAGGGTTAAAGTGTCCGATGTTCAACTCCCACATGCGACTAACGATAGGACATCATAGAGAGCAACCTGGTCGGTCGCGCGATTGGCGTGTGTGCGCACGTGGATTCGCGAAAAGAGCAGTAGTAGCAGGGCTGGGTCTGGAGGGGGAGCTAAAGCTAAGCCTGGTGACGCGCCAAGCGTTAATTAACAAAAAGTCATTAAACTTTCTACATCGTCGAGGGATAGGTGTGTGCGCGACACGCGCTGGTCAAAAGAGCTTTGGGTTCGGTTCTGCAGGCCTGAATCTCCATCAAATGGTAGTTATGGACACGGATCTCATTGACGACGCTCATTCTTCAATCTCGATTCGAATTCGTGATACTTTCGGGAATTTAAGGGCGGGGGTTTTCAGGGGCAGATGGACAAACACAGGTCCAAATACCGCAAACCTAAAGGCTCACTAATTTTCCCGTTTAGTCGTAAAATAAATTTGCCAGCGGAACGGGAAAGAGCGTCGGAAGGGGGATTGGGATGGCATGGAAGGGGTGAGTAACGAAAACGTTGTTCGACGGTAGGTATACAGCAAAGTCGGGTGAAATGGTCTCGGTTGTACTCCACCCTCCATCCTCGAGGCCTCCGACACATACTCGGCCTTCGGAGGTGAACTGTGCTCCGGGCGAGGAGGAATATAGAGGGCGAAATTTGGAACGAGAAGTAATCGAATTTGTTGGCGTCGTTTAATGAGAGCCGCACAATAGTTGTCTGTATAATTGGTACACACCCTCCTCTGGCCCTCGTTCCAACTTAACCTCCCCTAGACCTCCACAGTGTCTCTCGACTCCTCGAATACCGTTCCCATCGGCAGCTCAGGTCCAAGACCAAAACTCGTCGTGAGAGACTTCCCGATGAGTTCCTGCTACATCCTCTGGCTGCTTGCCCCGGGTACCTCAGCCGTGGAGATAAAGACAGAGAGAGGGTGTGTGTGTACGTTTGGTGGATCGAGAAAGAGGCAGGGGGCCAGATCCTGGATGGTGCTCAGCTTCCGTCGTACCCGGTTATCGTGACTACTTTTACGACATGGCTGAAGCTAATATCCGAACTAAACTTTGCACTCACATATTCGACGTTGCTATTGGGGTTGTCCAGTGCCAACGATAATTTATGCAACAATACGTGTTCAACTGTCGCCAAAAACGAGTCTATTGATCCATGAAAGATCAAGTGGAACATCGTATGTGGTCTATTAGCTATTGGGTATTGAGAAAAGTTGACCAGGAACGATGATTCTGATGACAATCGAATGATACTTGAGCCAAATGATTCCTGGCTGGTGGAGGTTTAGCTGAACTAACCCACTCGCAAGTCCCTTGGGAACCCCTGGAGTTTCAGCTATTTACCAATATAGTGATCAAATGTTCCATGAAATCATGAGTTCCACGTCATATCATTTTAAGAGTTCAACCCGGAGCGATGTACACAGGTATGTACGAGCAGTCCGGTTGATACTTCTGTACTGTTCTCATGGATGAGTCGAGTGAATTAGTATGCCGGAATGAACCGATTATGTGTTGGAGAATCTTTACGTGTTTGTGTCCGTGTATGAGGCTGATAGGACTATTATGCTTTTAGTACGGTTAGGTATGTGTATCCACATACGAGGCTGGACATCGGAAGAGTTTTAACGCGCATGGCTGCCTTTTCTGTCTCTCGAATAGGCTCAAATTGTCGGGTCCCTAGTCACCAAAATACTTCTTCACCTTCTGTTTAATTAGATACGGAATACAGTAACCATTTTAGCTTTTTTCTTGTTCTCTCTACTATGGAAGAGTACTTCAATGAGGCTGAGAACAAAGCAATTACGATGAAGGACAAAAGACTTCCAATCCTCTTCGAACTTTACTATTCTCGAGTTGAAATCGGTCTTATTCTTTACTGAACGAAATACCATTTGGAAAGAAACGGAATTCAGTATTTCCTTCGGAGTTTCCGGAGAAAAAAAAGAAGCAATTTTGCGATAACATCGCGCCTAGAGAAACGGCCGGAGTACATTTTTCAAAGTTGCGATGTGTTTGCCATCGGGGGGTGAAAAGTGTATCATTGTGGGCGCAGAGACGATAGTACGGTGATACCAGAGGGGGCTGGCGATATCGTTTGATTATACTTAAGATGTCTATTGGCTGTTGGCCAATCTTCTACCAGGGCGGAAGGCCCCAAAGCTCGACTCGTTCTTTCCTACCGAATCTTTCTGAACTCGATGTGTGCCAAAACTCGAGGCGACAATGAGAAAAGTGGAAAATCCAGGATCGTCTTTCAAATCCTCGTGACGTCGGAAGTTCCAGTCTTTCTCTCTTTCTATCTTTATTTCACTCGCAAACAAAAGGCCGAAAACCGTCTAGGAAACGTACAGCACTCTTTGCCGAAAGTTCTCTCGCCTTCTTACTTTCTATCCTCGTACATTTTACACGTATACAGTTGAGCTACGCTAACGTACTAGATCCCTGTGATTTATAAAGTTCACTTCCATGTACACCAAAGTGAGAATCCACCGCGCATGCCAAATCCGTTTATCCACGTTTTATTCATAAAGATTGCATTTTTGGATTCAGCTTTGATCGATCATCGATCAAAATGGACAACCATCGTTTTATCATCGTTTCTGCAGGCAATGAAGACTTCCTCTTTTGAGGAGCCAATAAGTAGTGATCTGACGTACTCCAACTCGACAAGTATCAAAACACCGGAAATCGCTGAATTGATTTTTCAAGAATTTTCATGACAGCTCTTTGGTGAACGGACCTGGAAGTTGGTGGAAAAAAGATTTTTCCAGGTTTGCACTTCTGGAGGAAACATCTTGCTCTAGCCGGAGTGATAGGACATCAAGAGGAAGGAGGAAGGACAACGCGGAGGGAATTGGTGACGAAGAGCACTTCGAGAGTGGTAGGTCGGAGTGCCGATTTAGTCGACGGGCTTGAGTAGCGAAAGTGAGTGAGTGAGTGCAAGAGAGAGAGAGAGAGAGAGAGAGAGAGAAATGTACAGCGAACAGAGAGACTCTGTGGAGAAACAGTGGTAGAACCGACAAACAGCAAAGCGTTTCTATATAGTAACACAACGGTAGTAGCAGCTTCCACGTAGCCAACGTCGGAGTTTGCTCATAAACTCTTGAGAAACTTTGCAGACAAATACAGAAATATTTCGTAATGGAAACACGTTCCTCAGAAATTAAATGTCGTAATAAAGAGGATCCGCGTCAGGGTGACTCGAGATTTTCTCCGAGCTGAGAGAGAAAGTACTGAACGAAAAGAGAGAGCAAGAAAAAGAGAGAGAGAGAGAGAAAGAGAAATAAGAATAAAAGGTCAAACGAGCTGTCATTTTTAAGATTGTCAATTACTATTTCTTGATACGAGCACCATCTTATCGACTCTCTTCCAGTATGATCAATAATGAAACTACATTTAAATAATTGCTTTCATATTCCATATCTCTTTAGTCGATAAAAGATGGTCGATTGTTTTCCATTTAGACCTTGGTATCTACCGATCATTTTCCTAGCTCTTCATCGATTCCATCATCGATTCCATCATCGATTCTATCATTGATTCCATCATCCATTCAATCCTCTTCACAATCAATAATTTTCAATTTTTTCCTCATCCAACAATTTCCTGTAGGAATCTGATTGGTCGGGAGATATTGGCTCTTTCTAGCTCCCTCTTCACGTATATCTGTACCAGCATACGTTCGGTGGGCCAGGCTACAGCAATCAACAAGATCGTAACCTCCGCCCTCCAGGACTTGGAATCTTGAAGACTTAGCAAGTAGTTAGTCCTCGAAGTGGAGTTCTATATACACACACGATCACCAACCGTTTCTTCGACTGGTTTCCTCTTAAGGCCAATACACGCTGGAAAGATTGAGAAAATGGAGGATCGGGAAATACATAGAGAGAGATAGATGGAGAAAGACAGAAATCGGTTCAGACTGTTCAGACCAGGAAGAAACGAAGCATGCAATACAGAAGGCACTCAAAGCTTTGGTGGAATAGTTCAGAGGTTGTAGAAAAGGACGAGGTCATATCTGCTCTGCTTTAGATAAAGGACGATAGAGTAGTGATATAGGAAAACACTGCTGTGATATCAGCGTTCACCGCCCTAAAACCCCATTAAGAATAGTCCCATTAAGGGCACGTTACGTTGCAATAACAATAAAAATATCTGGCAGTCATGCCAGATCGAGCTTATTGTTGTGTAATTTCCTAACGACTCGCTCGAGCTCGATATATACACTGTGCACTCGTTTTTCGAATACTCGTTGGTAACATCTACTAGCATTCTCGTTACTCCTGGTATTTATCAAATATACGTTCTCCAACGGACCGCACTTGTTCAACGAGCATCATGGGTTTTTATGGGTTTTTCACGGGAACATCACTTTTCCGTCCTTTTTCAATTTTGTTTGCGTTTGTTTGGGCTTGTTTGGGTTTATTTTGCGAAATTGTGGTAAACCATGGAAAATCGGTAGATATGGCATTTTTTTTCGACCTAAAAACGGTTTTATGGGGCTGGACTCTTTCTTGGATGGGTTTATTGAACGACCCATTTTTTTTTCAAACATTTGTCAAAAAAAAAACATTTCAAAAATTCGTTTTTTATTCCGATAAAAAATCGAAAATCTATCCTGCATTCTTTGGGGATAATTACGGCCTTTGATATCGTTTTGGACTGTAAAAAACAAGGTTTTTAATAATATTTTTCAACGTTCCACGACATACACGAGATTTGAAGACGCACCAATCATGTTGATGACCAAAGTGATATTTCTTGTTTAATACAAAAGTATATATCAACAACGTGTTTTTTTTAAACTTTCACAGGATGGAAACTGCACTCTCGTTTTATCGGCACACGTTGAAATTAGGGACGATTCGTTTTTTTTGGATACATTTTTTTTGGAATCCTTGAAATAATTTAACGATTACGAATCGGTAGGTAGGATTTTCGAGTGGTCACTCGCTGTTACAACGCGGTTTATTTCGGAGACGAATGTATTATCGAGAAGTTTGATGTTCGAATGTGGAGAAGGGACCTCTGGTGTGATCGTTTTCGCGACAATAAACCGATCGTCGAGGAATCTTTTTTTGTCGTTCTCGCGCCCCGAGAGTCTTCCCTCAAATCTCGTCGAAGCATTCCACGCAATCGTCTAAACGACTTTAACCATAAAAATTCCCTTCTTTCGACCGTCGTTATAGCCGATTTTTGTTTGTTCTTATTGTTGTTTCTTTTTTCGAGATGGGGTAGGAAACCCGAACTTCGATTGACCAGAAGGCTCAAAATTCCGAATTTGTATTTACCGAAACTACAAATTTCGTAAATTTTTGTTTTTGTTTAAAATCAAGGGTTTGAAATTAAACAAACGTATCCAGACAAACCCAAACAAATTTCGTAAACCTTTACGGAATTTGTAGTTTCGGACTATTAAAATTCGAAATTTGAACTTCGATTGACCAGAAGGCTCAAAATTTCGAATTTGAATTTACCGAAACTACAAATTTCGTAAATTTTTCTCTTTGTTTGGGTTTGTTTCAAATCAAGGCTTTGAAATGAAACTAACGAACCCAAAACAAACCCAAAAAAATTTCGTGAACCTTTACGGAATTTGTAGTTTCGGACTATTAAAATTCGAAATTTGAACTTCGATTGACCAGAAGGCTAAAAATTCCGAATTTTAATTTACCGAAACTACAAATTTCGTAAATTTTTGTCTTTGTTTGGGTTTGTTTAAAATCAACGGTTTGAAATGAAACTAACGAACCCAAACAAACCCAAACAAATTTCGTAAACCTTTACGGAATTTGTAGTTTCGGACTATTAAAATTTGAAATTTTGAGCCATCTGATCACCGAAGTTCGGGTTTCCTACCCCACTCCCTTTTTTCTTCGTTTTTTTTCTTCGTTTATTTTCCTTCTTTTTTTTTATCGTTGTTTTTGTTTTTCCATTACGTTTCTCATTGGATCCTCGCGTCGAAGATTGGCCGAGAGAACGGAAGCCTCCATCCATAAGGCTCGAGACCTTATGCTCGCCGATTTCGATGTCGAAGGAAATGCGCTTAATACTCAACGAGATGAACGGGAGAAACGAGCGAGCCAAGTAAATATACACTCCAAAGGGGCTAGGGGGGAGGGACCCGCAAAAACGTCAGGCCCTTAGTCACAAATTAATCTATAAATAAGCCAAACGACGAAGACGACGACGAAGACGACGACGACGACTACGACGACGAACCAAACGACTTCGAGCATCGAACTTTATCTCTTGGTCAGACCCACGAACCTCCTTTTTCCCTCGTAAATTCGTGAAGGAAACGATATAAATTTTAGTGACACAATCTCCAAAAATAATACTCACTCGGATACAAAGAATACGAGCTTCCTTCAAAGAATAACGTTATCCATTGTTTTTTCTTGAAACATTTTTTTAAATTCATATCGATAGGTACTTTGAGCTTCTGATACACGTTTTTTCGTATTGCTTCAAGGTCACCCAGGGATTCCATCTTTATTTCCTCAATCCTAGCGGATCTGTATTAATTTGCGACTATTTTCATTTTTCGAAGGGAAAGAAAAGTCGGAAAAGTCAAATCCGATGAATTCGGTGATTAAGGGTGATCACGGTTTTGTTTTATGGCCAAAACAATCATGGACGAGTAACGATGCTAGGTGCATTGTCGTTTTCGAATGCGAACGACACGTCTGCCACGACAAAAAATTAAAAAAATTAAAAATCGAATATCCATAAGCCCCACAATTGCAAAAGTTTTTTTTTTTTACTAAACATCCCTAATAACAAACCCTTTTTAATCCCTTTAACAAAAATAAAATAAAAAATCGAATATCCATAAGCCCCAAAATTCCAAAAGTTATTTTTTTTTACTAAACATCCCTAATAATAAACCCTTTTTAATCCCTTTAAAATAAAAAAATGAAAAATCGAATATCCATAAGCCCAAAAATTCCAAAAGTTATTTTTTTTTTACTAAACATCCCTAATAACAAACCCTTTTTAATCCCTTTAAAATAAAAAAATGAATAATCGAATATCAAAAGCCCCAAAACTCAAAAGTTTTTTTTTAATAAACATCCCTAATAACAAACCCTTTTTAATCCCTTTAAAATCAAAAAATGAATAATCGAAAATCAAAAGCCCCAAAACTCAAAAGTTTTTTTTTTAATAAACATACCTAATAACAAACCCTTTTTAATCCCTTTAAAATCAAACAATGAAAAATCGAATATCAAAAGCCCCAAAACTCAAAAGTTTTTTTTTACTAAACATCCCTAATAATAAATCCTTTTTTAATTCCTTTTTAACAAGCATCCCTCTTTAATATCACCCCTCCTCTTAGAAAATCCCTCAGAACGGCAATAAACACGCATGCGCGTACTTTTAACCGATACGAAAAAATCATTGAAAAAATTCAACGTCCAAAAACAAAGGCTCGTCATAAAATGAAGTTCAAACGAATCTCGGTGTACGTTAGGGGGGGGGGGGGTCATCAACTCACGATTCGACGAAATAAACTCGGGCATATAAAAATCTTGCGCATATGTGGCCGAAATGGAAAGAACGAAAAAGAGGAGGAGGGAGGTGGGGGTGGGGTGGGGTGAGAGGAGAAAAAGAATATACATACTGCCGGGAATAGATCGAGGAGAGCAAAAGTCGTGCCGGTCTCTTTGTGAGATCGGGGTATAAATGCCCGTTTATTTTTACAATCGGCAGTGGATCGAATCGTTCGGTGTGTACCCTCCTCGGCGGTCCACGCCGAGGGACGGAAAACACTCTTCGACGTCGATGCCTGTATAGCATGATATACCAAGCATGTGCGATACACGCGTTTACGATTGGCATCCTTCTCGTATAGCGAAACCTTTTTTGTCAGTCTGTGAGATTTCTCTGAGGCTCGCCGCTCCGATATGTACGGGGAAAGGAATATTTCGAACCCGTTTCATCTGCGTTACGCTCCCTATCAGCGCATCCGGTTCTTTCGAGGATCGACCAAGAAGAAACTCATCGAAATCATTTTTTTTTTGTAGAATATGATTTTTTATTATCATTGTTATATTAATACTCGAATCAATACGGGTTCCTTAATTGTCTAATTTGGAAAAAATTATTAAGAAATTATTTATCTAAAAGATTAAAAATTATCAAGAAATTATTTATTTAAAAGATAAAAAATTATTAAGAAATTATTTATCTAAAAGATAAAAAATTATCAAGAAATTATTTATCTAAAAGATAAAAAATTATCAGGGAAAACCTTGATAATTTTTTATAATCAAAAAAATAATTTTTTATATCAACATTAACACTCTAATTATTTTTTTAATTATCTACACTACGCACGTAAATACAGCACGTCAAAAATCACCGTAAAAATAGCAATTTTTTTGCTCCTTTAATTTATGTACGTAGTGTAATTAGATTTTAAGAAAATTTCAAAAATTGTTATCGATGTTATATATATAAACCAAAAAACATTAAAATTGATAATTTCAATTCAACTTCAGGTCTACATTAAAATTACAGTAAAAGTTAAAGTAAATTAAAGTAAAAATGAAGAATTGAAGAATCAACGATTCAGATTATTATTGCTCCTAATTGAGATAAAAAATTAATACACCAAAGAAAATTGACTTTAAAGTTTGATGGGCCGGAAAATAAAATCATCGTCCATTTTTTAAAACTCAAATCCTGTAATATCCTTTTTTTTTTCGATAATCGTTGGATTCGTTTTTGAACCAGGAGTTTTAGAGGACCAAGATAATCGCTGGATATTTGCACGAAGTACGAGAAAACCGACTTTCCGGTGGCGCTGATGGACCCATTAGGGCCGATGGTCCCAGTAATCGATGGAATCGTAATACGTATTTCTGGAAGTTCTCGGGTCGCACTTGGAGCTGAGATTTCGTGGAAAGTACAAGAGTTCTCTTTTAAGGTACCGAGGCGGGAAATGAAGTGAACGATATAGGGTCGAATATTAATAACCAAATCTAATCAATTCGGTGAAGCGAGCTAGCGTTTGGTCGGGTCATTCAATCATTTCTTTTTTCGATCTCTTCAGGATCCCTCGACCAATTTCTTCCTCAATATGCCACCATTATCGTGATTTTTTCTTGCTCTGAATTTTGATACTTCAAACCCAAACCCAACCCAAACCCAAACAAAGCCGATAAATCGAGGTAATTACCCAACCCAAACAAAACCGATAAATCGAGGTAATTACCCAACCCAAACAAAACCAATAAATTTATGTAATTACCCAACCCAAACAAAACCGATAAATTTAAGTAATTACCCAACCCAAACAAAACCGATAAATTGAGGTAATTACCCAACCCAAACAAAACCGACAAATTGAGGTAATTACTCAACCCAAACAAAACCGATAAATTGACGTAATCATCCAACCCAAACAAAACCAATAAATTGAGGTAATCACCCAACCCAAACAAAACCAATAAATTGAGGTAATTACCCAACCCAAACAAAATCGATAAATGGAGGTAATTACCCAACCCAAACAAAACCGATAAATTTAGTCAATAACGTTGATTGGTTCGACAAGAGTTCAATTGATTCAAGAATCAAGCAATTGGCTATTAGGAAAGAAGGAATAATGAAGCAAGCTGAGCAGATTCCTTAAAACATCTATTGGAATATTTCCGAGTTTTGGGTTCCATGAACATTCTGAAAAGCTGATCCAACATTCTATCAATGCTAAGAGCGTTACCAGATGGCAGTTTATCTCGAAAGAGTTATCGGCCCCTTAGAAAACGTCAGCATTGAGGAATTGGATGAACGAAAATTCCAACCGTTGCTTTATATTGCTTCAGTCACTATCAGGCTCTATTGGGTGCAAACAGGAGTGCGCAGGGGCGTTTTGGGTCTTCTCCGAAGCAAGAGCTTTTCACACTCGGAAATGAGATCCAGTTTTTCTTTCTTTTTGGTATACCTTGCATCAACTTCACTCCAATCCAACGTACGAAGGAAAAAAGAAGGTCAGAAAAGGCCCTTGGCTGAGAGGAACTCTCGGAGATTGAACGTGATGAAACGATCCACCAAGTATTGGATATTTCGAGTTTCGTTATCATCAAATCCGTCGAAATGATAAAACTCTGGAATATCCGTTTGGCTTTACCTTTTTCTCGTCGTTTTGAACCCAAACAAACCCAAACAAATTCTAAAATCGACGAAAGCCATGATGTTGATGATCATTTCAGAAAGATCCTTCAAGATAACCATCGAACTACGACTTCTCATCTTGGTTGATAGAAATTGCCATATTTCTCTCTCCCCCTTCCAGCCTTTTTTGGTTCTATCACTTCTTCTCTTCCTACCTCCAGTTTGCTGCTCCTCTCAGTGCCGATTCATCTTCGCAGATCAAAAGGCAGTCTTCTTGGAAATCGGCATACGCCGTTTTGTGCCGTTTTGTGGCACCAAACGTAGAAATAGATTAATGACCTCGTGAATCATCATGTACCGTCGTGTTGATTTGAGGTAGCCTGAGGGGGGTTCACCGTCAGCTTTGCTTCATTTTCCCAGTAAAGTAACCTCATACCCGTTATTGCTAGGTTGGATAAATTTCACGTTCCTCGATAAATCGGGCTTATTTATCACACTCGGAAAAGCTTGCGAGAAATCAATCGATCTTTGCTGCTGGAACATATGTTACCGGATATACGGTATTCTGAGCTGATGACCGTAGGAACTGTCAAGCGTTGTTTTTTTTACGGTATAAATGGTCTTTTAAGCCTTAAAGGTTCCAATTGCCGATTGCATTTCCTGGGCAGGAAATTGCCAAATGATCGAAGGTCAAATCACAAAAGCTTTTTGATGATTCAGTTGGAGGTTATGTAGAGAACGGATAAATATGATATTCAGATTTGCAAATGATGGCAGATTGTCTTTCTGATTAGGCATTTTATTTTTAAATGTTTTTTAAAATTTGTTTTCTTACTTACTGGTACACCCTGTTAGAGCTTTTACTTATTCTTTTCCTTCTTAAACCCTAGTGAAATTTCCTTAACATTTTTTCCCTTTTTAAATTTAATAAATTTTCTAGTTAACATCGTTTTGGTTTTGAAGCAAAAGCTTGATATTGATATTTTGTAGATGTGGTTTGATCGTTTGTTTACACATTTATTTATTGATGAATTTATTATTTTATTAGTATATTTAATACATTGAACTTCCAATTAACAAGATTTAATATTAGATAAATTAATTATAATTTTACTTACTTTTACTTATATATTAATTGATTTTAATAATAATAATTACTAATTTTTAATTATTATTATATTATACTTAAAATAAATAAAAATGATTAATTATGAAATTAACCATTTTTAATTATATATTATAATTATACTTATTCTTAATAATCTTAATTTCGTTACATTTTAACATTTTTTAATTTTTCCAATTTCTTATTATTCTACTGATTATACATTATCTTTTATCAATAATAAACCAGGCCAAATATTTTATCCATCATCTCTCTGCATCATCCAGATATCATTAGCTGGAACGAATTCGTCATTACTTCAATGATCAGCGTCTGGCTCGTGACAATTTCAAAGCCAGACGAGTTCAGGTTTATTCCGTTCGTAATTCGAGGTTGGAATTTTTCACGAAGGAACGAGAAAATAATGAAAATTGCACAGCTAATGGAAAATCGTCGATCCATTGTTACCCGACTGATTTTTGGTTTTTGGAAAAAACGTTTTTGACGTTGGGGCATAAAGTTACCGGAATAAGTGTTTTTACGTGTGTGTGTGTGTGTATTCGAAGACTTGGAATGAAAAAGGGGCTGAGGGCAAGAGGGGCGACCAGCAGAGAGAAAATTGTTCACAGGGACGTGGAAAGAGGGGAGAGTCGGAGCAAGATTAACTTGTCGCAAATAAATCTCGTTCCGTTAGATTACCAGTACGCGGGGTGGTTTTCGCTTTGCAGCGTCTTCGCTGCCCTCCGTTTCTTCTTCGGTATCTCCGTCTCCGTTTGGTGTCCTGTTGATTCAGGAGCGCGAAACGCGTATCGTCGACTCTTTGCGTCTACGTCTGGGCTCTATCTATTTAAGGGGTTTCCAGAGCTGTGGACATTTCGAAAAATCGGTCCTTCCTTCGAGACAACTCTGATGGGTGAGGTCAAAAACACGCTGAAGAAATCCCAGATCTAGAGTAAACTTGAAATCGAAATTGATTTGAACTCGAAATTGATTTGAACCAGAAATTGATTTGAAAGTCGAAATTGATTTGAACTCGAAATTGATTTGAACTCGAAATCGAACTGAATAGAACTGATAAAATACCTTGGAAGGGTTATGTCTAGTTGGAATTGAAACGAAAATGTGATTTTTCAGAAAAATATGATTTTGTATATTGAATCTGACTTTTCAGAATTGGACCAACTTTCTTAGAATCGGTGACCCAAAGATCTCTAAAAATGTATACTGTTCTTCAAATTTCAGACATTTTTTTTCATACCAAAACTCAGTATTTTATTAAAGATTTTTTTTTCAATTAACACTTTTTTCATAGTAAAAAAATTAGAGTTTTTTTTCACCAAGGTTTTGACGACAATTTCGATCGTCTCTGTAACGTTTCGTACCTAATGAAAATTTTTTTTAAAATACATTTTTAATACTTTATATTACTTTTTAATACTTTTTTTTTCTTTTAATTTGAAGTGAATAATCTAGCTGAAATAAAACAGAAATTGTTCCTAACTGCTTCAACACTAAATATTTTGGCACGACATATGTTCAACGATTTTATCATAAAAAATATATAAATAAAAACCCATTTTCCTAAATATATGAATACGACCCCTCGTACCCTGAAAATACATATTTTTAAATATTCCTGCTGGTGAGTAACAGTAGCACCTCATAAACCGAGTAAATTTCAATTGTCAAATAATTCGAAAAGCTCAAGTATTCCGGCCATATAATTGCGGATGAGAGAGTTTGATCGTAAATACGATGTCCAGTATTGGACATAAAAGATTGCGAAGTGGATTGGTGAAATAAATGATTCGACGATGGATATCAGAGATTGGGTGTATAACCGGATGGTAAAAAGGGTAATAAAAGGACAATTGAGAATCGAGCATACGAAGATGGTCTCATCGACGAGGGATCGGTCGAATCTTCGTGAATTTGCAAAGACGAAAAAAAAAAAAAAATCTTTTGCTTCTGATGGGATTTGGGTACGAGTTGAATACGCGAATGAGAACGTATCTCAAGCTAAAGACGCATTTACGAGGGACAGTTTCGCGGCTCGTCGTCGTGGTCGTCCTCTTCTTCGTCGTCTCTTACAGTCGTTGAGAGAAAAGAGGAGAAGCAATAACGCCCTGGGACTATACGAGAGCGCACTTCACGACGACGCGCCAAAAATATTTCCAACCGGGGATGAGATACACTTGCACATCTCATTCTCTCTTTTTTTTTTGGTTTCCCCCCCTCTTTCTCTCTCTCTTTCACTCGAAAGAGAGATATGAATGTTTCGACGTGTTTTATTGAGAAACACGAATCGGCGATCAGATGGGAAACGAGAATACGTGGATTTCCAACGTTACGAGTAACGTCCCCGACGATCATTCTCAAACCCGTGAAAAAATGCCGTTCAAATTTTACGGTATATCACGAAACATCCGGTTTCTTACCGATCTTTTCCTACCGCGAACCATTCCAAACCAATTTCGCTTCCATCGTTTCGAATATTGTTGAAAGAAGTAATTATACAGTTTAATGACTTTTTCGGAAAATTGCGTTTTTTTAAACCGATTTATCGATTTTTGGCTTTTTAGGTTGCGGATTTTTTTACGATAAAAAGAATACTTTAGAAAAAAAATTAATTCGTATACTTTAGAGTTTTTCCCAAAAAACCAAAAAATGATTTTCTTTTCTAGTAAAAAAAAAAACAATATTCCATAAAAAAAATAAAAGACCAAAAGTGTCCTTCGATGAAACGAATTTTCTTTTCGAAGTTAAAGATTAGCTTCAAAAAGAAATTTTTTTGAAAAAATCCTAACTCTATCACGACTAAACTTCTATCAGTAAAAGAAGAAAAAAAAACAACTAGCAAATATATCAATTTCCAAATACGAACTCCATTTCCAAACTAGTTTTCTCCAAAAACCAAAAGTTCGAAATTCCCCAAGCTCCCCCCCCCTCAGCTTTTTCAAAGCAACATTTTTTTTTCATTGTCACCAGCAGTCGAACCATTAAACCCATTAAAGACTAGCGTTGCCATGTGAGTAGTCAATTTAATTTAGGGATCATACATAAAAAACTACAAACCCAGCATTGCCATACGGCAACAGTCTAAAATTCAAAATTGGGAGATTTTTAATTTTCTTTTATCATCATCATATTAACTGCTTATCATCCAACCCAAAAATAAAGATAAAAATCCAAAATTTGAATTTCCAAAAACTCAGTCCTTAAGGGGTTAATACATCTCGAACGTATATCGCGCACCTCATTTATTCGGAACTGCCAGGTTTTCGACTTTTCGCCGTTTTCTACTTAACGCTGGTACTCATCCATACGGGTTGACGTGTCCGCGTGGGTGCACCGAGAGCCTCATACAGGGGAGCAAAAACCGATTTTCGTCTTGTAAATATCGTCTATATTTACGAGGGTATATTTAGTGGAGCAGCAAGAAGATTTTTGAGAGAGAAAGAGAGAGAGAAGAGAGAAAAAGAGAGAGAGAGAGAAAAAGAGAGAAAAAAAGAGAGAGAAAGAGAGAGAAAAAGAGATTGATTGATTGATTGATATGATTTAATATGCCCTAGTATACTTTCGGGTAAAATAGTTTAACAATACATTGTATAATAAACAAGATAGCGATGACATAACAATCATAAAAATAAAGAATGATAATAGCAATGATAATATTAGCAGATAATAAAAGTAGTAATAACAGTAACATAATAGTAATAATAATAATGCCAACGATGAAATAATAATAATAAAATAATAATAATAATAATAATAATAATAATATAAATAGTAATAATCGAGAGAAAGAGAGAGAGAAAAAGAGAGAGAAAAAAAGAGAGAAAAAAAGAGAGAAAGAGAGAGATTTCGAACAGGAAAAAGGGGAGGGGGAGGGATGTGCAATGACACTTGCATCGCGATATAGATACGTTAAGACGTTAGGAAAACGTCGTAAAGGAGTGTCCCTCGTACTACTCTCGACAACACACGGTACCAAAAGTGTGTACATGCTTTTTTGGTAGCCTGATACGAAATGTGTGTTCTTAGGCGCTACGTACGATCACTCATTTTGAAGTTTCGAAGCCCCTCGCCCCTAGTCATCGTCCTTGCCTACGTATACAGGGTGTCCCAGCTAAGAATGTCATCCGTGAAATGGGGGGTAGGGGGTGAAATTCTAAGACGATTGATATAAGCATGTATGGGTCCCAGA
>JAPYZJ010000692.1:0-60234 GCA_030522765.1 Ophioninae sp. B BG-2022a
TTTTTTTTTTTCGTTTTTCATCTTTGATTTTACAGTAGCATCGGCGGCGAGCCTCGGATGATTTACGGTCGCGATATATCATCCTCACATACTCATACACCAAATTTTAAATACGACCGGATCCCGAAATTCTTTATTCTCGTATTACGAATTTTCGCCGTTCCATTACTTATAAAAAAGTTCTTCCCTTTTTCCATATCATTTCCAGTCTTTAATCGCCTTGAATCTCCCACCCCATCTTGTCATTGCATCATTACTGGGAAAATGATTCTCACTTCCGATTGCATATATATTGTAATCGGCAATATTGCATATATTTTTATAATTCAATTTTTGTTAATTTATTTTTAATAACATATAGAAAAAAATTATTTAATATTTCCTGAATTTTTATCATTCGATCTTATATTTAAATTATGTTCGCCTCGTGAACCTCCATGTTCCACTTCGGTTGCACTTATTTTTTATCAGTTTATCAGTATTTTCATGATGAATTATTATTATCAATAAATAATACTATTAACTATATTATAAATTATTATTGATATTGTCAATAATATAATAATATACTATAGTGTAATTTAATATAATATAATACAGTAATATTATTATACCATTAATAATAATTATTTTTTATTGTATTTCATTAGTTAACTCGTAAATAAAAATATAAATATTGCTTATTAAAATCATTTAATATTTAATTTATTACTATCATTTATTTTTAAAAAATTTCGATTTGTTTATATATATAAATAAATAAATAATTGAGTACAGAGAAAATCTCAACGGAGGAGGAACTGAAAACGAATTTGACACGTCGAATCCATACTGTCACGTGATCCAATTTCACGATATAAAAATACACACAGGAATGAGAAGGATCGTCGATTGTGGAGTCCTGGCGCAGCATCGCCTCGAGCCAACCGGCGCGCTTAACAAAGCTATCGTATCCCGGAAATGAAAAGGAAATAAAACTCGATTCTCCATTGTCATGTAAAAATTTTTCGGGACTCTCATATTTTAATCCGTGGCTTGTGAATAACGGAACCTCGCCAAACGGAAATTACTCCATTCCGTTAGGTTGGCTAATTTTTAATCGCTCACCGTGTGCTATCGAAACCAACCGGCGTATCATCGTTTTGTGATACCAGACGACAAAAACCATTCGACAATATTTCAGAACCAACCAAGCTATTTTGTCGTCCCTTCGTGACTCACTTTTGAGGTTATCTCTTTCGATCGAACGTTTTTTTTTTTTTTTTTTAATTTAAAATTCAAATATTACGATTATAATATTTGCTCTAACAAAAAATGTACAATTTTAACGAAAAAAAAAATAAATAAATGCAATCAAAGAATAAATCAATATATAAATAAATAAATGAATAAAATATATAAATTAATAAAGCAAATGAATACATGAAAAAAATGTATTCAAATAATTAATTCCAAAAACAAACAAAAATAAAATAAAATTCTATTTTAACTTTCTTTTTTCGTAACTCTAAAATTCTTTACTTTTGGTAATTCTAAAATTACCAAAATAATTCCGTGATGAAAAAAAAAAAAAAAGAATCGACGAATTAAGAATGAACTTCTCGTCGTGGTCGACTGCCTACGAACCTTGACATATCGAGAAACCCGAGCAACGATTGCTAGGCTAACGGGAAGCTCCGGAACGTTCACGGGTCAGCAAAGTGGTCTCTAAGATCTTCCTCCGCATGGAGACAGGCGCCCAATCTCTGGTGCTTGCTCCCGAGAACTTTTGGTTGTAAAGTTGGTGTCAGCAGAGATCGAACGAGCGGCGAAGGAGAAAGGGTTGGACTGGCGAACTCGACGAATTTCTCTTTCGGTCTTTCCTTCGCCCCCTTTAAATCCCCCCCGCCACTTGCTCTCCTTCGAACATCGAGTGACGTTTTTCGTTTTTTTTTAATTCTTTTTTTTCCCTCGAGCAGCCTTGGAGACACTAGAAAGGTGTATACACGTGGCAAAGGGGGTGCTGGGTATCATCGATCAAAGAGACATCACTTGAACTTTGATTCGTTCGCACCAGGGGGATGAAAATGTCGGGAGGGGTGGGGGGAGGGGTTGGTTCGAGTCGAGAGAACCCTCGAGTGTGCCTCGCAAATGTCTCACGAGACTCCACCACCTGCCATTATTCGATCGCACCTTCGCTTTTCCCGGGTACCTATGCGTTTTGACGACGACGACGTCGACGTCGAAAACGTCGCGCAGCCCTCCCGATATTGTGTTGACTCGAGCGTGTCAAGGATGCACGACGAAAATGTCACCGCGCGCGCCCCCTCTCGAACTTGGCAATAGACCTCGTCGATTAAGGAGGCTTCAGAACCTCAAGGATGCTGATTCTTACCAGGTTCCTCGTCCTCGACGTGTCAATGGAAGCTTCTGTGCTAACCGGAAATTTTTCCACCTCGTTTTCGAGGGGAACAGGAAATATCCGAGCCCGGCTCGTTTCGCAAGAGTTCAGGGGTTTGCTCTTTTTTTGTTTCCTTTTTTAAAGCATTGGGAGAAAGGGGAAGTTATTTTTGTTTTTTTTTTTTTGGTTTGGAAAATTCTTTAGAGATCGATGAATTATTTGTACCATTGAGGCTATTAATAGTCTGTGGATTTTTTCAAAGAGTTCTGGTCTTTTGGGCATTTTATTTTATTGTTATTTCGAAAATTTGTGCCTAGAAAATTTCATGAATTTTATCTCGTTTAACGAGTTTTTATTTAATACGTTGCTTGAGTTCTTGTGTTCAACGTATACTCGATTTATTTCTGAATTGATTCTGATTAATTGATGAATTTTTAATTAGTGCGCTAATTAATAGCTCTTTTTTAATTTATTCCTTATTAGGGTCACTAATTTGTCACGATTTATCGGAAGTCACTAATTGTCGGTTAATTAAAAAAAAAAATAGTATTTTCTTGGGAATTATCATTTATTTCATTTCGAAAATGTGTTAATCTAGAATTTCATTGTTTCGTTTCGATTAATGCATTTTTATTCAATACGTATTTTGCATCTTCGTAATTATCGTATATTTAATTGAGTTCTTAATCGATTACTCTTAATTTTAGCATTTTTCATTAGTACACTAATTGGTAGCCCTTTATTAACATATTTCGAATTAATATTACTAACTTGGCACAAATTATAGAAAGATTGATTACAGAAATTAAATATTTAAAAAACAATAAAATAAGTGAAAATTTATCCATGCTGAAGACATTAACGTTGAATTTAGAAGTGCAAGATTTTTCTGTGGCGAAATGTTTTTAAGGTTACTGTTCGTGAGGATGAAAAAAAAACGATTGAACATCACCATTGAATCATCCCCTATTGAATCTTCCTCTCGGAATTCCTGAAGAATAATACGACGATAATTATTCGCGAATATAATGTTTTAATTTTTCCTAATTAGGGTAAACCGGCGTTAACGAAAGATTTTACTTCTGCGGCGAATTAATTAAGTGGATTCCCGTGAAGTTTGGCCGTTATTATACGTGCCCGCAGAGAGCAGACTTGCAGGTGGCCTCGGAGCCGCTGCATCCACGAGAGGCCAGGAGCTTTAGTATCCTTGCATTACTTGAGGGCGCTCTGGTATTATACTTTTACGTGGGGGAAAAAAACTCGAGTGAAAAAAACCATGGGACCAAAAGGAAAGACGAAGAAAGAGAAAGAGAGAAGAAGGAAAAAAAAGAGAGAGAGGGTTAAAGATAATAGATTTTATTACGTCCTAGTAAAAAAACTTTTGAGAAATTTAAGATTAAATACAAATGTTGACAAAATAAACATAAAGTATAACAAAATAATTACTAAATAATAATATAATCAAAATACAAAAAAAAAGCAATTTTACCTAAATTAACCAAAAAACGTAAAAATGTTGAAAAAATATCGAAAAGCAATGGCGCAGCGGAGGGGCTATTATTTTACATAGAATAAAAATAATAACGATCATGATATTAATTAAATACAATAAAATAGCCAAACTCAACATAAAATAAAACCGAAGGACCCAGCCAAATAAATGTTAACATCGATTCGAAAATAGCAACAAAAAGGATGTTTAAAAAGTTCCGAACGAAGCCAAAGAAAAAAACCTAAAAATAAAGAATAATTATCCTGCGGCAACGCAGCTACTAAAAATGTAAAGAAAAATGCAAAAACCATTCTTGGCGAGAGTTTTTGCGAAAGAGAGCCTAGCCTGGGGGGAAGGGGGAGAAATAAAGAAAAATAAAAAAAAAAGAAAAAAAAGTGTAAAAGAGTGCAAGAGGAGAGGAGGAAGAGAGAGAGGTAGAGGAAAGAAGAGAAGTGGCGCTGGTGTGCGCCACTGAATATTCATATATTGTAATCAAGCCTCTCTCTCCCGGAGTCGGATGGTGCGAAAACCGAGAGAGCCGGAGGGCCCTACGTGTGGGCGATCTCGTATTCCTCAGCGAGGAAAGTGAGTGCGGCGGCGTAGATTTGTATCTCCTCTTTTCCTCGTCCCACTCGCCCCCCCCCCCCCCCCCCCCCCCCCCTTTTTTTTCTTCCTGTTTTGGAGGGGGTGCGCCCCCCCCTTCGATTCCACCGCATCAATATTTTCTATACATTCTCTGCCATTAAAAAAAAAATTTTTTATTTTTTCATTTTTATCGGCACTGCGACGATTTTCGATTGCTGAGACACGAGAATTTGGTTAGGATATCTCGAACGAGCCATTCGATCGAAAACGTCAAACGCCATCGAGAAAACTTTGAGGGAAAGAGAAAAAAAATGGGGGGGGGGTGGAGAAGAGCTTTTAAAGGCCTCGAGCGAAAGTAATGACGTCACATAATCGTAACGAAAATATATACCCTCGAATGCATAAACGCTGAATAATAAAATTTTTTTTTATGTACGTGTGTATTTTTAGTGTAAGAAAATGTGCACGGGAATGTTCTCAGTCGTTTTTGATCGAGTAACGATTCTTTGTGGTAAAGAAAAAAATTGAAGCCTGTAGGGGTTGGGGGAGCGGCGAGAAGGCTAGGGAAAAAAAATATTATCGTGAAGTATCGAGGATATCGTTACTTTTGAATAATGGAACGAAAAACGTTGAACTAGGATGGTCAGGGATGGCTTGGCATTTTGTAAGCCCGGAAGGCCTTTAAAAATCGATTGTCTGAAGATTTTGGATGATACTTGATGGAATGTTTTTTAATGTATTATTCGATAGGTACTGAAAAATAGATGAAGTTTCGAACATTTTGGAGAATGTTTTTGATAGAATAATATATCGTGAATTTTGTGAGAATTTTTTGGTCTGTACATTTTTTTTATAAGTGATAACTCATTATTAAATGACGATTGATATTTATTTATGTAAATTACGATGTTAATTTATTATTAAAATATTATCGGTTTATTTTCAATCCACAATTCTCTCGTTTATCCAATAATCCTCAACATTTTCCAATTTTCCGAGATAATATACTTCAATTCAAATTTTTTAAAATATTTTTTCATTTTTATAAAAAAAAACAAATATATAAATCAACATTCTTTTTTTACTAAAATATATAAACCAACCTAGATTTCTTTTTTCTAACAAAAACAAAAAACACAACATTCTTCTGGATCAAAATTCCTCTATAATACATAATTTCCAATCAATTACATTTTTCAACTCAATTTCGAGTATTTCGATAAAATATTCTAACTGCTAATGAAGCATCATCGTTTAGCCTTTGGGCTATATTCTGACCCCTTTTTCCATCACTCTTCTGAAATAGATTCCGTGTTTCCCTGTGCACGCTTTTGTCCAATAGACCGTAGCCATAAAAGATTCGAGGGCTGACGGACAATCGATGATGAAAATAAAAAATTGACGTCTAAGAGGCTGTCTCCTTCTCCTTTTCTAGTCTTCTCAATCACTTGTTTCTCATTTTCTCATTCCATGTGTATTTCAAACTCGAGTTTCCTCTTTCTTGGATGAAGATCGAGACTCGCGATCTACGTACTGACAAATGTAAAGCTCAGGGCTAACGTAGTTAGAAAAAGCAGCTGAAGAGTAGCGAAACGAAAACCCGAAGAGGCAGCAAACGCCCAGGTGGTGAGGCGGGGGGGGGGGGCACGTGGAAACTGAAAATTATTCCTCTCCCTTTCTCTCTCACTACCTCTGTTAGGTAGGTTAAGTGCGGACGTAACGAAGCCACCCACTTACGATTCTCAGGAGCGCGAGGCCCTGCTATGATGCTTCTTCCGTTTCCTTCAGTCTACATGGATATAAATACAGCTTCTGCATATACATACTGCCGAACAATCGTGTATACACATAAATATGCAAAGTTGTATTTACACGTGCAATATGAAAAAAAAAAAGAAAAATTTTACATGCGTGAAAAAAGATTTTATGCAAATAATTATTTACATACACAATTAATTTAGTATATAAGAGTATGTACGCTTATATGTTTCGTTAAGTTTGTATGTACACTTTTTTTGCATAAAATGTTTTTTCAGGCATTTTTAAAAATATTGTTTTTGGCGTAAAAAGATTTTATTCAAATAATAATTTATATAGAAAAAATATCATCGGTTTTTGAAATTATTGAAATATTCTAATTTTTTCGGTTAGGTTTTGACCATTTTATTTATCAATATACCAAAAAATAGATTCCATTGGTAATTGCAAAATATATATTTGTGTGCATATATTTTTTATTGATTGTCAAATTTAATGTATCTTTTCTTAGGTAATGCTGGAAATTAATAAATATATAAATAAACATAATTATACTTGTATATTATTTTATATACATATACAAATATATTTATTTTAAATAATATTATTGTATAATAATATAAAAGTATTATTTCAATATTTTCATTCTTTTTATAAATATAAACAAAAATGTTATGAAAAGTATAAACAAAGAGGTACCTTTGAATATATATATTTATTTTATTTTATTTAGTTTTTTTTTGGCGTTTTTCTTTTACATTTTTAATTTTTATGTATATTTTTATTTATATGTATGTTTATATACATATTCATGTGTACATATTTACTAGAAGAGGTCTCAAACATAACCTCCGAGCTGCCTTACCATTCCCTCTTTTATTTCTGACTGGAGGCCAGGCTTCAGGATTTAATAAAATGCCCTTAGTGAAAACGCGTGTAAGCTTGATCTCGTGTGGCTTAGGAGAGCAACGTTCGCGAATACCACAGATAAACAACTCGAAAAGAGAGAGAACGAGAGCTGAGGTAAAAGTGGATAGTGAATTATTGCAGAAACCACGAGAGTGTGTTTTCATATTTATGTTTTACAACCCTCGTTCCACTCGTGTATTATAACGAGAAGGAGAAACGTCGCGTATGCATCAGACACGAAACTTTGAAGTATTAACGCTGAGGATTACGAGGGAAAGATATCTTGGTGAGTAGAAAATTTTCTACTGTGATGCCTCAGTAGTCGAGAAGACCGAACATTAATAATTCAATGAAAAATGTATTTTGAAGAGCTTAGGATTTTTATTTTTATTTTTTTAATTCCGGATGAAAGATTTTTTACTTTAGAAAATTCTTTGCCCAGCCATTATTATTATTTATTGAACTAAGGATGTTTTCTTTTTTTATTCACTTTTGACGAAAATCCTATTTGGGAGAAGGTTTTGGAAATTGAAGGTCAAATATTTCGCGAAGGACGAAAAAGAATCTTTTTGAAAAAAAAAATGGATTTTGGAGAATTGAGGTCTAGACCTTTGTCAAAGGACCAAAAAGGACTTTTCTAGATGGAAAACAGTGGCTTCTCAAAAATTAAGGGCCAAATCTTCGACAAAGGAACAAAAATCATTACTCCGGCTGAAAAATATAGTTTTTTTAAAAACTCGTGACTAGATCGTTCTGGAGAATTCCGAAAGGACGTTTTTCTTGAAAATCACTGCTCTTCATTTTTCCATGTACTTGGTGATGTAAGTATTTAGGGTCGCAGTCACAAAAAAAGCCCTTTTTCCGTATCCGGTCCTCTGAGCACTCGAGCGAATCGATGAGACGTGACCTTTCGCAAACCGCTGATCCCTCAGGACCACATCTCTTTTAATCAGAAATTCTTCATCGTTGACCCAGTCTTGAGTACAAGCCACCTCTCTCTCTCTCCTCTCGTCCAGACACCTTTCTCGGTTGTGCATTCGGCTCCCACACGTCGTGTACAAAGCCAGTACCCACGTCAAAAAGTCCCCCATCCCAAGCTTCCTCAATCGCTTTTACGATTTTTTATCGACATTTTAACTTCGTGGGAAAGAATCAAGAGAAAATTCTCGTGCACTTCGTCTAAAAGATGATAACAATATTGTTTATTTTTTTGTTGTCCTTCTAAATCAATTTATCCATTTTTTTAAATTTTTATTTTATTGCCTTTTTTAATTTGGTTTTTTTTATTTAATTTTGTTATCATTCATTTTCATTTACATATCAATTTTTGTCTTTCTTTATTCGTGTATATGTTAAATAAAATTCAACTATTTTTTTTCTTTATAAATTTGTATCAATTTCGATATTACATCATGTCTTAATTACTCAATTTTTTAAATCTCCCTTTCATATGTGTGTGTTTTTCAAGTTGATCGACTTTTATTATATTCGTCATATATTTTCGTATTTAGTTTATTTTTATTTTTGTTATTAGTTTTTTTTAAATAACTTTTCCAACGTTTTCCCGCATTCATCGAACTTTCCAATAGAAAGAAGTCTCGTTCTTTCGTATACATTTGCAAGTGATATTCCCAGGGCGGAACGTGGCTCGTTTCTTTTTATTAAACTTCGTATCTTCCATGCCCGCGAAATAACACTAATCTCGTGAGAAAACGAGCTGTGCTTCGAAATACTTGTAAGCCGTCTCGTTACGTCGTTCAAGTCCTTGCGCCCTTATTTTCCTTATTTTTGTTTTATCATGGTTTTTTTTCAATTTTATTTTGGTTTTTTTTTTTAGTTTTATTTTCGTTTTTTTAGTTTTATTTTTATCTTTTTTTCATCTCTATTTTCGCCTTTCTTTCAGTTTTTATTTCGTTTTTTTTTTCAGTCTAATTTTCAGGGCTGGTCGTTGTAGTCGTTACAGTCGAATCGTCTTAAGGGCCAGGAATCTGAATGAGCGTTGCCCGCGTCGAGAAATAAAATTTAAAAAAACACTTAAGGAGAAAGGCGAGGTTAAAATGGGGTGGGGGATGGAAGGTGGAAGGGTGGAAGAAAGGGATGTAAGGTAGAGGAGGGCTAAAAGGATTCACCGCGATAAACGATCTTAAGGGGTCCGCGTGTAACCTCAATTAACCAGTTTGAGCCAACGACACAACGAGACGCGATCACACTATTTAACCCTAAGCTCTCTTTTCCTACTTCACTCTTCTTCTTCTTCAGCCTCATCACATTTTAGTGCTGTCCTTGCCGTGTCACGATTTCCTTATTCCCTTTTTTTTAAGGTTCCACCAACCAGAAAATGTACAATTATTTTCTTTTATAAAGTAAAAGTTTTTCGAATTAAATAAATAATTTATATAAAATTAAAATCTGTTTGAAATGTAAACAAAATTGGTGAATAAACGTCAGTTTTATTTATTGTATCATTTTTATTGTTAAACATTTTTATTTTCAATTTGGAAATGAAAGAAAAAAACGTTGAACAGTGAAAATGATTTAATAAATAAAAATAATTATAAAACAGTTTAACAATAACAATTATTCCTGTAATGATAAGTTTATTACTGGAAAACATTAATTTTTAAACTAATTCAATTATTTTCAATAATAATCAAAGTTAAAAAAATAAAACTATACAATACAATAAATAAATATAATATAATAAATAAATGTTTCATTCAAAATAAATAAAATATGTTTAAAAGTTTATCCATCTATACAATTAAATACACTTCTTTTTTACAAAAACCATATCCCGTATAAGAATGAAAATTCATTAAAATAAAATTAATACTTTCTATAAAAAACAACTTTTTCTTGAAACAAATATATTGTTTAAGCTCACCTATTTTAAATAAATATTTTCCCCTACTTTTTCGATTTTTTTTTCGCCCCTAAAGGAGACGGATAATTTACCGTTATTTTTCGTTATTCAAGTTCCGATGAGATTTACATATCGAGCAGGTGAATTTTTTTTCGCGCAGGTTTGCCCCGGAAAAACCGGAAGCTAATAAAACAGGTTCACACGATGTAGAAACCGAAGGCGTGTGTCCGGGATCCCGGGATAGGGGGGGGGGGGGGTATGCGGAGGAAAAATATTCATACGAGGATGCCGAGTCGGTACAGAGTGCGCGAAGGTATATAAAGGTTGGAAAAGTTTCGAAAGTATCCGGAGGGAAAGGGCGTCGTCGCGAGGGCGGCGGAGGGGGGTTGAAGGGAAGTCGCACAAATCGGATATTCTGCAGTACAGCGCTAACGACACGGGAAGTAGGGAGATGAGAAAAGTTTCGCATCTTATTGTGAATCTGAACATTTCTTTTTTTTTCTTTACCCTACCCATGATAGTTTATTTTTATTTTTTATTTTCTTTCATTTTTTATTATTATTCCGTCGCTGTAATATTTCATACACGAAAAGCACGTTCTTTGCTTTCGAAAAAAAGGGAGTGAGTAATTTCTCGTGAAATGTTTGTTAAGATATTATTGTTAATATTTTATATTTTATGAATGATTATTTAATATTTGGACGGAAGTTTTGCAATAATTTGAGTACATGTTTTATTTAATGTTGAATTAAAGTAGAAAGGGAATACATTTTTAAAATATTGATGTTAATAAACCATTATTGAAAACTGTTTATAGATTTCTATAAACACTTTTTTATATATAAAATTAATTGAAAAAATGAGTGTATTTTTAAGTTAATATTATTAATATTATATTTAAAATTCGATTATTGAAACATTAAAATATTCACTATTATTTTTCAAATTCTATTTGGTTCTATCAAAAAAAAAATTGATCCTATTCCTTCACTCCCGCTTTTATGGAGATTCAAAAAAGTTTTTCTCTTTTTTTTTTTAAAAAAAAAAGAGAATAAAACCGAAATCTAAATTTACGAGGAGGCGCATTTTGGTCCACTTGACGTTACGATACACGCGATGCCAAAAACGAGTTTGCCCTTCGTAACCGATAAAACGATATTTGCAATCCACGTCACGTATTTCATGAGCGGAATATTCGTAATTGGGGTTATAGAATTTGATGGAAATAATCATTACGTACGTTCCCATGTATATTCGTAATTTACCTCGTCCGGAGATACATACACGTTTGAGTATATAAATTCAGTATATAAGTACGTATATACCTATATATTTCAATTTTCCCGATCATTATATATACTTTTTTTTCTCGATCGTTAAATATATATATATATATATATATATATATATATATAACGGTCGAGAAAATTGAAAACGCACCGACAAATTCTGCTTAACGAACTATGAACGAAATTTTTGTGGCTGGTTACGTAACGGTCATCAGGATGGCTTTTTCGTCGTTTTCATCGTTTCAACCCCCTCAACCCCAGGGGGCTGGAGCAGGGGTTGGTAAACGCCGAAATTAACGCAGCTGCGAAAAAGTAGTCGAAGACAAAACGCGAATGAAAAATACCGATTTTCAAATATTTATCAATTTTTATAAATTTATATTCGCCTTTCGCGAAGTTTTTTTTTTTACATGTATCATCCCCTCGTAATTATTATTTATCGAAAGGGACTAATGAAAGCGATCGTTTTTCCTCGTTTTGAATGAGATAAAAAATTATGTGAATTTTTACCATTCATGGCACACGACGTTTCGGGTCGTCGGATTAAATTCATTTTCGACGTATTTACACGACGGAATTTTCTATCGGAATTCAACCCCCGGTGCGATTTTAATTGGCGTTGAATTTTTAGTTCGATAAAGCCCTCATGCAAAATGGATCGTCGTAAACAATTTAAAAGGCAAAAAAAACTGAAGTTTATGAAATAAATTAAAAATCGTAAAATTTGGACAAGATTGTTCGATTAGCAGAAAAACATATTTACAAAGATTTTTAGAGAAGAAATAAATTAACAAATTCAACAAATTCTATTTAATTAAATTTAACGAATTAAATTTTAACAATTTAAAATACAAAACTAGAATTGCTGAATCAGCGCGGAAACAATGCGAGTAAATAAACAAATTCACTTAATTCAACGTAATTGAATTGAAATAAATCTTATTCGAATTAAATTAAATTTAAATAAATGAAAAGACTCGAACGTTTTTTAATAAATAAATAAAAAGTTGTAGAAAAATAGAAACAAATTCGGACGTTCGATTTTAATCAGCCCTTCTGAAAAAATGAAAAAGAAAATGAAAAAAAAAAAATTTCATCTTCGTAAATATCCTTAAGTTGAAATATCGTTTCCAATGAACGAAACAAATTTTTCTTTTTTAATGAGAATTACGAAAGTGGCCAATTCGTTGTAACGCACCTACGTATATTTCTTTTCTTTTTAAAGTGCTCCTAAAACATATTGGAGAGGATGCAAATGTGCCATGACGGCTAAAAGCACGGGGTGTAACACTCTCGGCAGTCTGGTTAGCATAGCTTTTATGCTCGAATCCTGCAAATCCCTCGGCTCCTTAACGTCTCCTGTGTACACACCCTGATAGATATATATCCATGTATATGCGTGTGCGAACACATGGGAGATACGAAAATGTGTGAAAACAGGAGCCAAAGTAGCAATAAGCCGTAACGATAACGTTCATCTGAATTTCCTCGCGATATATGTACGAAAACTCGTGCTAACCGAAGATTGTGCCTCTTTTAGATTTCTTTCTTCCTCGATCTGTTTTTTTTTCATTTCAGTATATCTTTCATGCCAAACTACTGGACGATTTATGAACCCCTGAAATTAATATGCCTAGTAATTATTATTTTTATTATTATTATTTATTATTATTGTATTTTATTTTTCATTTTATTATTAATATTTGTTATTTTGATTTTTATTGTTCTATGCTAAATTAAATGCTATTAAAAATTCTGTTAATAATTCATTGAAAAAGGAAACATTTTTAAGTTATTTAATAACACTTGAAAAATCACGGATTTTCCTAGAGAATTAATTATACATATAAATGAATTAAGAACGAAAAATAAAGTCGACTGAAAAAGCCCCACGTAAAAATTCTCAACGATAAAAAACTAATATATTTAAATAAATAAATCGATCAAGATATGAACATAAACAAATAAAATGTCTTAAAAATCAAATTAATAAATAATGAATAAAAGAATAAAAATAAAAATAATGCTGTAACCATCTTGATTGAGAATCAGTGTGCTTCAAGCTCCGATTATTCTCATCCCCATGGGAAAGGTGAAAAACCAAAGTCTCTGATGAAATAAAAAAATCGTGGCTCCACAATCGGATCGCGATCTCCCCGAACGATCGTGTGTCCACTAATTAAGCTCCTCGTACATTTTCACTCCTTCGAAAAA
This sequence comes from Ophioninae sp. B BG-2022a, assembly GCA_030522765.1. NCBI lineage: Eukaryota > Metazoa > Arthropoda > Insecta > Hymenoptera > Ichneumonidae > Ophioninae sp. B BG-2022a. The sequence continues at coordinate 13,491 of JAPYZJ010000692.1, forward strand.
AAAAAAAAAATCTCAATCGAAACCCAGAGGATCAAAGTCGTCGAGTCAAAAAAGGGAACAAAAAAAAGAAAGAGAAAAAAAACAGAAAAGTCAAACACAATTGGTATCGTAATCGGGTGTCCGGCGGTGCAAATAAAATGAAATAATGGACTCTTATGCAAACGAGAACTCCTTTCTGGTCAACGGAGTAACGAGAGCGAGGGGAAACTTAAAAAAAAAAAGAACGTAAAAATGATAAAAAAATGAAAAAACGAAAAAAAAGTGTCAGGGAAAACAAAGGACAAAAGGGAGAAGGAACGGAGTGAAAAATAGAAAAGCTGAGGGTAACGAAAGATTCCTGGGCAAAAACGAAGGACAGAAGAAGGCCGCTTTATTTCTATTGTTTGGAAGAATCCTTTGGAAGTTTCCCCAGGCTTGTTTCCGCGAGGATTTATTTGGAAGACCGGAACGGAGCTCACGAAACTTCCAACCCTAAAAAACCCCCCTACCCCCCTCCCTCAGCTGGCTCCTCTTTTCGTCCAAACCCTCAAACCCTTTGCCTTCACGAGAATGGCCCTTTGTGCCTCACGATCGTTATTGTACTCGTCGTTATTGCTGTGATTATGACATGGCAATTGTTCGCTCTCTTTCGTTTCTCCAACCCCTCCCCTCTGCCCCCCCCCCTCTTTTGGTCTTGTCCATCCATCTTTCGCCTTGGCTCAACCCTTTAGCTGCAATTAACGCACAGCAAGGGAGAGAAAACTCGCTGAACCGCGAGACTCTGCTGGAACAACGAGCTCGACGGATACACGTCGTCCACTGTCCCTTCGTGTCCCATGATTTTTTAAACTCATTACCGCCCCAACAGAGGATGGTCCTCGAATTGGTTTTTTTTTTTTTCGTTTCTGGTGGATACAGGCAAACCCTCAACGAGTTACAACCCTTCGAAATTCTCATGGGTTTATTCTTTTTTTTTTTTTAGTTTCCGAAATCGAAAAACAAATTTTTGACATTTTTTCCTGTAGAGAGTTTTGAAGCTGGGAAGCTGGGATTTTTGGAAGAGTTCGATCGTGGTTCAGATTTGCTTGAGGATTTTTTGTGGAAAGAAATGTTGATAAACAATGGAGTTATTGCTTGTTTCAATTAATATTTATGGATTTTACCAAAATTTAATAAACGTCTAAATATTTAATATAAGTATTATTATTATTGCCATTATTATTATTAACACTGACATTTTTCTAATAAATTAATAACGAGCAACTATAAAAGCAACAATTTTTTTAAATGTATTATTCGAGCACGTTCGAGGGCGAAAAAAAGAAAACAATATCTATATATATATATGAAAACGTAACGAACGAACGCACGAGTGGATACGAACTGACTGATGTATTTGTAGCTAACTCAAATTGGATACGGTCCATCTACCCCCTGTATAGTTAGCCTTGGATGACGAGGCAATATCATATCCCAGGCTCGACATATCAATAATCACCTCCAACGCTAATACGACCTGGATCATGCTCCAGTACCAAATTAATCCAATTACATTCGTACTCGCGCGCGCTCTCATTCTCGTTCATTGCCGTCTCGAAACTCCCCGCGTCTTCGTCGCGTTCGTCTGGCTAAAAAAAAAATTGATGAATCGATGTTTTTAAACGGATCTATTTTCGATCTGTGCAAACCTATAGAACAAAAAATAAAATTTCTTTAAATAGGAACGAACAAAAGATTTAGCAAATTTGAGTGAAATGCAATAAATTATATTTAATAAAATTTAATAAATTGTGTTTCTTGTATAAATTTTATAAACAACATTAGTCAATTATAAATTATAATTTTTTTAAAGTGAAAATACTGACGTATAAAAGAAATGTACTAAATTTAGCTAGCATTCATAAAAAATTGATTTATTTAATAGAATTAAATTGAATTAACTTGAATTATTGAATTGATTCAAATATTTATTCAAAATTAATTTGTTAAAGATTACTAAAAATAGTGACTAAATTTGACTAAATTAAAATAACCAAATTTCACTGAAATTTATTAATAACCTAGGAAATTTTACAGCAAAATTTATTCCAAAAAATTGAAACAATAAAAATGAAAAATAATTAACTAAAATAATTTGAGTTTCACTTAACCAAAACAAACCCAAACGAGGACGGAAAAAACAGTTTTAAAAGTATTTTCCTTTGCAGTAGAAAAATACAACATAATCGTTAACTTTTTGAGGTTCCAAAATGACGCAAAAAAAAAAGAATTGGTTTCGTGTAGGGATGGAAATAAAAAGGATGGAGAATGTGAAAAAATAATTAACTGGAAGTTGGTGAAGGGGAATTTCGAAAAAGGTGGATTTACTGACGGATCGCGAGGCTTTGGCCCCTTTGAACACACCAGTTTTTTTTTCACTCCCTTTTTTTCCCTTTTTTTGCAAGACCAGCCCTTTGCTCCCTTCCAAGCAAGATGGCGAGTCTCTCTCTTTCTCTCCCTCGCGTTACAGGATGTATCAAAACTGGTAATTGCCAGAAGAACGGTTCCAGGATCCAGCAAAGTACCACTCATCAATCACTTTCTTCTAAATTGCGCGGAGCAAATAACTTTCTTCCGCTCTCGACGCGTCTATATTTTTATGTAGGATACACCTGTATTTCCTAGAGAACGAGTTGCCGTGTCGCAAAACAACGTTAATCTCCGTGGATTGTGTACCCTACGTTCACATCCATCTTGCATCAACGCCGCTCAACTTCCAAACTGAAACGGTGCATCGAGGGCAAAAACAAAAAACCAACTGCGCGAGAACTCGTAACATCGCGTTTTAACGACTCGTTGATAAGAGAAAAAAAAAAAAACAAAAAAAGATAAAGCTCTGAACATTTGCAATATTCGTAAAACTTCAAATTTTACAAAACGACTAATCGCTTTCTTTAATTCGTGGATTGCAATCCAAAATACTTTTTTAATATACGATTCAAATAAACAAATCAATATATATTGTTTAAAGCTCATAAAGATATTTAATTTTTTATATATAATTGATAAACAAAGAAACTTGACTTGTGATAACGTAATGAAAAATAATATTGACAAATATAATATGTTTTAAAAATATAATAAACTACGTAACAGAATTTTACAAAATTGTATAAAAATTAATAACTGTCTCTTCAATTCAAATGTATACATTACCAAAAATTTTGGTTTGAAACAATTAAATAAAAATTCAATAGCAAATAAAAAATAAGTACTATTTGTAACACATTCATTTAATTCATATAAATAATAATTCATATATAAACATGCATATATATTTATATATATGTATATATAAATAAATTATATATAAATTTTATATATAAATATATAAATATATATATATACATATAATATACATAAATACAATATACGTTTCCACATATAATTCCATACGAGATTGAAGGCTTCCTCACGAGTCGAGTGTGTCTGCCCACGTCAGGGACTACCTCCTTGCTTCGACAGTCAATTTGCCGCGGCTCGTTTTCCTCTTGTGCATGCGCCTACCCCTATCGCTCTTTCTCTCCCTCTTGCTCTCTTTGTTTCCACTTCCCTCTCTTCCTCCTCCCTCTCCCTTTCTCTCTCTCTCTCTCTCTCTCTCTCTCTCTCTCTTATCTCTCTCTCTTAGGGCGCCTCCGAGACGCAACTCGGTGAGCGATTTCGTCCTTGTCACTCCTTACGCCTCCATGTGTTTTCCACCGCGTCGCACTTTTACTTTTTTTTTACCTCACTTGTTAGTGTGCGAGGACTCTTATGCGTGAACACGTCAGTGGATGGGGGTGCCACACGAATACAATCGTTTACACGTATCAACGCATATATATATATATATATATATATATTTTTTTTTTTTTCATTTTTATTCAATTTACATATATGTATATATATGTATAATGTATATTTATATATGTAAGGTGAATTCTATATATTTATTATGTATCTCACGTCTCACGGCAACGCACGTATTCCCAAATATACGAGGGAGCTTGTACATGTCAGCCAGTCGGGAGTATTCGTGTGCAAAGGGAATTCGATGCTCAATGGAGCCTGTTATTTTTTCAGCGACTGCGGGTAGTTCAATTGGCCAAATGAGTTCGTAAATTTGAGTTGGTGAATTTGAGTTTGTAATTTTAAGGTCTGAAATTCAATATTCGAAGTTTCCATCGGATATCGTTGTAAAAGTAGACTTTACTTATATCCGGTCTTTGCTCATATCGGAAAACTGTATTATCGCGTGATGACAAATTTTCAAACGATTTCCTATCATTTCGATATTCGATAATTTCGAATATGAACGGTTATATTTTTTGTAAATATTCTTTTTTTTGCGAATCATATATCTTTATGAAGTTTAATAAATGTTCGTAAAAAATACTTGTAAAAAATATGAATTATAAATAATTATCAATAATGATAGTGTACTAATTAAAATATTTTTAAATTTATTATTAAATATTTGTATTTCATCATTGTTATTAATTAATTAATTAATCATTATTATAAATTAGAAATATTATTTTAAGTAAATTCAAAAATATTCTTTATTTTATTACGTATTATATACTTTAATAAATAAATACTTCAAAAAAATATGGATTATTGAAAACATGAATTATTTATTAACGTAAAATAAAATGAATTTTAATATCGATGTTTACATAGCGTTTTAACCGAAACGAAGTCGAAATGATCCACCATTTGTGGGAAACGGTGTTTCCCAAATTTCAAAACGTACACGTGTAAAATAATGATCGATCGGCGTTCCGGTCGATTATTCGCGGTAGGGCCCGTGCGCGAAGGCTCGTAAGTACGGAGACGGAGAAAGCGCGTGTCGGAGGGACCCGCACGTATAGTCTCGCGAGGGTGTCGCGCGCGTGTAGTCCGGCGGAGACTCTCGAGCGTGCGGATGCAAAGTGAGAGCGCGCAGTGGTTAGAACCGTGTTTAACAAGCCAGACGGTGAATCCGGAGCACCGCAGTACCGCGCAAACATTGCGACGTTTTTTACGCGGTTTTGTTAATTTTTGTTTCTTTTTTTTAGTTTGAACTGACGAGCTTCGATAACTCCCTCTTTCCTTTTTTAATTAAAAAAAGCAATATATATCTTCAAAGGATTTTCATATTAGTCTTTTTTTTTTACATAAAAAAAAATTTTATTCTTCATTTCTTTCAAAGTTTTTCGATACGGGATGCAACGATAAATCTCGAGATTCATTTGGCAGTTTTTCATGCTTTCTTTTTTTAATTACAATTTTTTTTCGGAGGAAAAGTTACCAAATTTCTTTTAATTATATCATTTTTTCATCACATTGAAATTTTCTCATTGCTCCTATTATTTTTTTTTATTTTGGGATTTTATATAGAAAAAGGGAGAAAAAAATAAATTAAAAATATATAAACGAAAACATGAACAATTAAGAAAATATACTTCATTAATTAATGAATAGATAATAGAATTAATAGATTCACTTAAATCGAACAAATAAACATTAAATAATAAAACGAACAAAATATAAAAAATAAACAAACCCAAACTCTTCCGTTTTTTTTATTAAAAAAGAATAAATATTTAAATAAATTCAGAATTTTTATGTTATTGTTAGAACTGCTTTTTTACATTTTTTAAATTGTATTTTTTATCATTTCCCACTATATTTATATATACAGTGTAAACTTTTCAGATTACCGTAAAGTAAATTGGAAATCGTTCAATCGATAAATCAATTCATCACCCCCTCCCTCTCGCTCTCTCTCGCTATCAACACATCTCCCACCCTTCCTCGAATTAGTCGAAGAAACATGTAGCAGAAGCAGCAGACGATGAATTTTCGTGTAATAACATAACAATAACAATAATAATTGCATATTTAAAAATCAAATGTAATATTTACATTTTGATTAAATTTAATAATTAAATTCGAATATTGCAAAAAAAACATGAAAAAATCATTTTTGTTTTATAAAAATAATACTAATAACAATAATAATAATAATAATTAAATGTTTAAAAAATTAAATTTAATATTTACATTTTATTTCAATGTAATGTTTTAATTTCAATAAAATTCAATATTCAAATTTTAATGTTGGAAAAGAAAACATGAAAAACTCTTTTTCTATTTTACAAAAATAATAATAATTCACGTGGTGATAATATTGGCGCGTATTCCCAATAGTAATAATAGCCATACCCAATAACAATAATGATAATTAATAATAATAATAAAAGAGGTTGGTGATAAGAGCAATTAAAACAACAGTGTATCGCGTGACCGCCAATCGATTTCGCGTATTCGCCGCGAGCTGCGAATTGCCTCTGAGCAAGTGCCAAATTGACGATTGAATGCGGAGGCTCGCCGGCCCTCACCTCAAAATCCAAACGTAGTGTTTCATCGCGCGTGTAAGCGTCCGCACACTAATGATACCCCGGGATAATCATGAAGTGAAAAAAAGAAAGTGCATCGGGATATTATGATTTTTTGGCGACGCCTCCTCGAAGAATTTTACTCTTGAGAAATCATGATACGGTGGTGCGTGAGTACCAAGGCGATCGGGGATGTTTGTATGATTTTTGAGGAATTTCTCTGGTCGATAGTGTGAAGTGGGGAGAGGGGAAAGCAGAGGGAGGGTTTTTTTAAATCTCTTCGATTTTCATTTCCCATTTTGGAAAAAAAATTAATGTACTTTTTGCATTTAAAAAATCATTCAGAAATTGAAAAGCTGAACAATTAAAAATATATTTTTTTTATAAAAAAATATATGTTTTAGAATATTTTGGGAATTCACATTTCAGGATTTTATTTTCGATCGGACAATTTCGAAATTAAAAAATACGTAAAAGTTTTCATAAAAAATGTATATTTAAATATATCTTATTACGGATATTTTACTTTAATATATGCATTTTTATAGAAACTTTGAAACATTTAAAAAAACATTGAATCTTAAACTTCTACAATTTTTTTAACGAATGAAAACAATATACAGGGTGCCCCACGTAATTTAATCCCCTGAGCAGGAATCTACCATTCATTTTCCCCAAAACCCAACATTTTTATAAAAAAATCGTAAAAAACCTCTAAAAACACGGTTTTCACAATTTTTTTCATGAAAATTTTGGGTTTTGGGGAAAATTAATGGTAGAACCGTGCTCAGGGGATCCAGTTACATCAAAATAGACCATTTAAAAAAATATTTAAAATACAAATTTTTTGGGGTTTTAGGGCAAGAAAAGTTTTTTCACTCAATCATCGATAACTTTTTTTCCTTTAGGAAATGATACTCCACTCTGTGCTCAATCTCTTCGTTATGATTTTCTCTTCAAAACGCTTTTTTAAAAATTCAAATCCGATGGTTTTTCGATTTTTGGCAGAATTTCAAAGTTGGACCATCGATTTTTGCCAATTTTTCCATACATACCCCTTTGTCGAGTGGATTTTCCGGGGAAACTATGCAAGATATCGATACGAATCCAACGCCATTATTTAAGTCAGGCAAAAACCTTTTTCAAACACGGCAAATAAATCTCCATTGCATAGAATAAGCCTACTCTACGACCTTTTGAAATATCGTGATTTCTGAGATTCTGGAAAAGTGGCCAGGGAAGACGAAAAAATTTTTTTTCCGTTTTTAAACTCTTAAAAGGGTCTATTTAATCGGAAATTTCCCGCTGATTACGAATATGCCCGAGTTTTCGCCGAAAGTGCAAAATTAGACTGGGAAAATGCGAAAAACCTTTCTAGAATATTTTTTCGACATTTTCAGAATTTCAGAATTTCACCCCGAACCACCGATTTCACTGTTGACATTCTTACGTGGGGCACCCTTTATGTACTATTTTTATATAGTACATATGAAAATAGTACATACATATTGTTTTTTTATTTACTAGTATATATTTATATATTTTACTAATACCTATATATTTATAAACAAGTATTTTCAATCTTTTTTCAATTAGAAGATATTATTCGCTCAACATTATTTTCATAATATTAAAACACCGTATACATTTAATTACCAAGGACGTCCGAATACTTATAAGTCGAGATCCACCGGTCGAGCACTTTTCATCAGTGAATTCCCGTTTGATTATATTTCTTAATACCGCGCGGAGCCCGCACATTCATTATAAGAGACCCGATGGTTTGAATCATCATAACGTGCTTCTCATTGCCGCTCTTATATCTCCGATCGTACTCGGGGTTAGGACAGGGTATAAGAGCTGAAATGTTTCTTCCAGTGCCTCAAGCGAGCCGAGTAATTGCAATACGAATAAGCGCTGCGAAACGATGAGAGAGAGAGAAAGAGAGAGGGAGAGAGAGAGAGGGGGGGGAGGGATAGAGAGAGAGAGAAATTCTAGCCCTCTTAGCTCAGACTCAAACTGCATATCTTCGCTTCTCTCAGAAAGTTCACCTTATCGCTAACATGCGCGAAACCTCGACTGGCTTATTCGTACATCGCACATCTGGCCATTCCCGCGCGGTTTGCTGAAAAATGACGAGGGAGTGAGGGGGTGGGTGGCTAAGAAAAACTTAGGGGAATTATGTGCAGTCGAAGAAACTTTAAGGTTGTTTTTACAGATTTTAATATTCCATATATACGTAGGGAGAAAGAGAGAGATAAGAAGTGAAAATGTAATTTCCATTCTGGAGGTAATAATTTATTTATTTGTATTTTAAAGCTATTATTTTATTAACAGATATTGAAAATGAAATTCAGGCAACGAAAAAGGTATTATATATATTATATATATGCTAATATTAATTTATTTATTTATCTACTCATTTATATATCTATTTTTCTATTATTTATCTTTTTGTTATTTATCTATTTATTATTGGTACATCTATAAACAATTTATCCATGTATCGACACATCCATTAACTCACGTGACTTTCCACCCCGACTCTTTTTTCTGATGACCCTCGATATCATCCCTCTCGAATTTTCGACGCCTCCAATTGATTCTCGTATACTGGAAAAGACATTTTGTTTTTGGACTATCGACTTTAATCCCCCTCGTGCACGGGTATAACGTTGCACGAGGGAATAACTCGATCGTCGTTGGACGAAAATGGAATTAGGCTGTGCCGTAACGCAAATCCATGAACGCGCCATTTGCTGGTCGAAGTGGCCATCACGAGCTACCCCTGATGCAACCCTGCTGCAACCTGAATACCCTGATGAAAAAAAAAAGAACATCGACCAGATCGGAAGTTGGTCACGTTTGGGGTAGTGCTAGTGAATTTACTCGATAACGGTATATCTATAATTATTTGAGTCTGAAAATAGAAAAATACAATAATTATTCAAGATCGTATTGTTGATAAACGAGTTCAATTATTATTATAAAAAATGAAGTACTAAAATAGTAATCAGCGAGTGGTCTTACCAACCGTCATTTCATAAAGCTCTTCCTGAAAACAAAATGAACGTCGTTTGTGTAAGGGCATGACGAACACGCCCCCGTCCACTTCGAAATTTTGAAATCACTATTCTCCCAAACGGCTGAACCGATTGGTACGAAATTTTTTGTGTGGATTCAAGACGATGGCACCGAAGGCCTCCTGGTCGCAATTTTGGACGAAAACGTTTCGTTCTTCCAAAATCGCGGTTTTAAATGTTTCGATTATTTCTCTCGCACTAGTCACGTGGTCATGTTCGTTATGCCCTTAACGTGAGTGTACACGCGTGTGCTGTATTACAATGTACAGAAAATTCAATTTTCTTTCCAAAGAGGAAGTTGATGCACGCACTACCTTAATGTCCTGCGGTTGACGCGACGACGATGATGACCATGACGATGATGATGATTGGGGCGGAGAATTGGACAGAGGTGCAACCGCGCGGATGGACCTGTTAGACCAAACGATTGAACGCGTGTGTTCTCGTCATTCGTAGGTTCGTTCACTACCTGGTTTCCACCCATGACCAACGACTCGTCATACATCACTGTGACAATCAGCCCAACAATGTCAAGTACACCCAAATTATTTCCATACCCTACGTGTGTCGCGGTTGTTCTCCATATCCCTCGAATCACCAGTTTCGATATACTCGACTGGAGAAACGAAGGAAGAGACCAAATGAAAATATCGAACCTCGTTCAACCATCATTCAACACGACTCAATGAACCCGCTTTGATCAAACATTTTGCCGTGTCGTTAAATTATCGAAGCTGAATCGCTGATATCAACCAACCCGGCATTCACTATGTCCACTACGTACCAGTCCAAATGTGATACCAGTCGCTCAGTCTCTTTGACGAAACACGAAATGAAAAGTAGTTGAGGAGAAAAAAAATATCGGCTTTATACAGACTCATTTTGATGCCTGATAAAACCACTCAATCTTACACAATCGGTGTAGTTGATTTTTTAAGTTATTTTTTTGTTATTGTCACTTCAATAACTAATGGTATTTCAATATTAAATGTTTTTTGTCAATTAATGAAATTTTCATAATTTGTTTTTTCAATTAATGCAATTCTTATAATTACGTTTAATAGTTGGTGACATGTAATAATTAACAGTATTTTTATAAATTTAATATTTCTCATAATTAATGTTATTTCAATAATACATTTATTTGTTATTTTTCAAATTTTTATTTCATTTAATTACGGTTGAAAATAATTTCGGATTTTTTAGGATTATTTTAAATCATCTGAAAATAAAACTTGGTTTCATAATCAACGAAATACTGTATATGAAACGTTAATTTATATTCATAAGCTGCTCAAATAAAATTCACAAAATTATTCATATCTGTTATTTATATCAATTTGTGAAGATCAATATCTTTTTTGTGGTCGAAAAATGCATACATAAAATATAGATGGAAATCTCAGCCATTATTACAATTAAAGCAGTTCAACAATTTTTTATCAAATTATGTTTAAAAGAATGTGTAAAATATTTCAAAAATCCTTATGAAATTATTAAAGGATGTTTATAAAATACCTAACAAATTATTATAAAAACAATTTGATAAATTGTTAGGAAATTATAAAATCCTAGTAAAATTCATAAATTTTTATAAAGAATTTTTCAAATTCACATTAAATTGTAATAAAATTCTTGCGAAAATATTCACCAAAAGGATATCGAACGAGGCTTCGATTTTTTATTTTTGCTTGGTTGCCCGGAGTTTACCGGTGCTCGGCGATGATTTCAGTTGAAATAATGATCGGGGAGGGGTCACGTGACCGTTGAACCGTAGCCAGAGATGGGAGCAGCAGTGGGAATTTTCATGCCGTATATATCGGGAGATCGATCATTTATTTTATGATTCACGTACGTCATCCATAAATTTCACGGGTGTATATGTACGTACGTCGTAACATTTGGCAGGCGTGTACCGGTGATCGCAATATCTCGTATAGGGACGTACGAAACGGGCGTTTACTTGCGGCCGGGCTGGCGATCCGTTCGTGTTTCGGATCCATGAAAATTCGATTTACACCCCCAGGCGCAGAGACGTGTACTACGATGCTGTATTTTCATTGACGACAAAGGGCCACAATCGTCGACTCAGAACTGAGGACGCTCGGTACACGTGGTCCCACTGCTGTATTTTACGATCGCTCCGCCTCGACCTCGAGGCGAACGTTTGAAGAACAAAAAAATCGAAAAAAAATGAAAAAGTATGAAATGAAACATATTTGTCGGACCATTACTTCGATGGGTGACCGTTAAAATGTTTCCGAGATGGTTTTCATGTAACGGAATTATTCAATGCTGATGATAAAGCTCAGCGGGAGAAATTTACACCTCGTATAACATGAGATATTCGCAGTTTCCCTGTGCCCTCGTAGAAACAAAAAATTTGTAATTTTTTTCTTTTTTTTTTATATTTCCACAGGAAGCTTCAATCCACGACCGTTTGAACCCAGAAAAAGTGGAAAATGAAAACCGAATTTCATTCGTTGAATTATTACTTAGATGGGTGACCAACTGCTTCTAGAGCTCAGTTTTGCGGAGTTTTCATCAACCTAGTAAAATTCAGTGGAACATAATCTTTACGTTCGAAGGGATACGGGTTTTCCGCAGTTTCCCTGTGCCCTCTTTGACCGTCCGTTACGAAAAGTTGGAAACGAGAAACCGAGATATTGGAACGCATTTTTTTTCCGCTTTGCTTTCCCATACGTCACGTTAAGTCACGCGTTGATATTCTTTGCCGCAAACAATGCTCGTTCGGGTGTTATTATTGGTTATGTGGAACGCTCTGTACAGGACGGTAACCCACTTATATCGGTTATTTATCCGCGCCTCGTTATTGTATTCCACACTCGAACAATCCTCCCGATTCAGGTCAAACGTCACTCCTCCTAAAGGGCCGGACGCTCCCGATGTACGATTCCGCCTTGAATCGCTGAATTCCAAATTCGAATTTATTTCTCCTCCGTTCAATACACTCCGGATTTTTTTTCTCTCCCATTAAATTCCGTCAATCAGAGCTGACAGGTGGGCGGAGTAGACAGTTTTTTTTTTCTATAAAAGGTTTGCACTTTAATAGGAGTGATTTTAGGAAATTTATCAATGCATTATTTACTTACAGAATGTTTTTATCACGTTGAAGTAATTATTTACATTTGCATTTAGGGAATGAAAAAAATACATTTGCAATTAATGAAACTTCAAAATGTGCATTGTAAAATATATTATAATATAGAAAAAATTATCAATTAATGAAAAATGAAACATTATTAATCAATAAATTATTGAATAATAATCAAATAATGATACGTTCAAAAATTTCAGAATTCAATTTTGCAAAATCGACCCAAATTCACGGGTTGAGGGTTAAATGGAATTTCTAACCCCTTAACCCAAACAAACCCAAATCTCACTATGACTAAATATCAATTTTCCAAAATCTTTCGAATTCTCCAATTTTTCAAAAACCTCGACCCCACGCATCCGAAAAGATAGAACCCTAGATAGTGTCGACCCTGTGCTGAAAGAAAGGGATCGGGAGCACGTAGGGAATAAAAGCGTCCGGTAATGGGAGCGTTCCTCAATACGCGTCAATCGGCAGGAATCCGCCATTGCAGTGTTGAAACGCAATGACAGTTGTATATGGACGAAGTTGTGCTGTGCCATGTTGTAACGTGAAATGTCCCCCGTCCCCTCATCCTCTCCTGACCTCCTCATTCCCTCTCATTGAACAAGCCCCTCCCCTAATTTCCCCGATGTCCCAATTCGACCAGCCTCGTTTTACAGTCGCCCGATATAAATACGCGTGTCGCGAGGCCTCCGCGTCTCCATAGCACCGATAACTCGTATCTTTGAAGCCACCATTTTGACGAGGACGCAGGACGTCACTTCGTTTTCCTCTTGCGCATAAAGAGAACCCATTATAGTGTGCATACGTTCTTTTAGCCTTTTTTGATGAAACTTGATGAGACGTCTGTTTATGTGCACAAGGTTAGAGAGGGGAGGGGGGGGTATTGAAGGACCGAAGGGTTAGGGGAGGGATGTGCTACTTATGAAGGGAATAGGCCATCAGGGAAGTAATGAAAGCAGGACGAGATGCATTTCAATACTATTTTACGAACGAGACCACCCAGCTGACTATTGGTCCGTTTCCATCGAGGGTGTTTCGAAACCATTAGAGCTCTATTGAGGAATATCTAGACTGTATCATTGCGAGGAAAACCCTTCTTTTTTTAACGTCGTACGAGCCAAATTGACGAAGATATTCCATGCTGAGCTCGATGCTGAGCTGCCATTGCACAGCAATCGCTTTTTCGCAATTTTCTCCTCTTCTAATGGCAGCTAGTAAACGAAAATCAGGAATCGTATTGTCGACGGGGTAATCGAGGCTATGAGCTCCAAATTTGATAATAAAAATGAAAATTTCGACTGAAAAATTGACTTTTTTGAAAGACCGTTTGCTTGAACGGCAGTTGACCCGAGCGAATAACGATTTTGCTATGGGTCTACGGTACCCTTAGTTCCGTCCAACATTGGCCATTTACCACTTCTGGATCCGAATCTTCAACATTACTGCTATATAAATACATATATATATTTACACGAATTTTAGAGTGCACAGTACAAGCTTGCCTTGTATTTTCGGAGGAAATCCGGATTTTACACCGTTATCACAGGAACTGTCAATATTACCCTTTTACGTACCTAGAAGAGACCGTCAAGTCTGCTTCTTTCAGTTTCGATCAGGAAATGTTGTGGGATCTCTTGGGATTTTATAGCACTCAGAGGATTTTCTTCATATATGTGTATACATTTATGTATATATATCTATATGTATTTACATCTATATACCTTTATAAAATTATAAATTGAATTATATAATAATAAATTATATTAAAATAATAAATAATAATAAAAATATATATCTCTATAAAATGTTTATTCAAAAACACTCAATCTCGAATTTAATTCAAAATTTTTACATTAAAAAAACACCTTCCTAAAATTGTTAATTAACATTGTTTTTCATATAGACATCTTTTGGTTTCTACATTTTTCAAGTAAAAAGACATTAATTTTTTCAGCGGTATATAAACATATAATATATGTGTACATTATTTAATACATACGCAAATATTATATATATGTAAACGAGCAATAAACAAAAGTACATAAACAGTTGTTTATTGGTAAAAAAAAAAGGTGTAGTCTTCACTTAGCTGAATGCTCTACAAACCTCGAATTTAGAGAACATCCGCTCGGGATTTCCGGAAGCTCGTAAAGTCCCTGGGGAAGCGGAGTTTGGGTGTGCGGTGAAGAAATAAGAAGAGTAAGAAGCTTGGACGAATCACCGCAAACCGTCGCAACCAACGATATTTACCTTCCCTCCACTGGTTTATCCGCGACCGCTTTTCTCCTCGGATTCGAGCACTTTTTCCCAGCATCCGAGGCGCCTTATGCGCCCCCGTTTCCCAGAGGCGTTGAAATCATTTCGCGCATTGTCGGTGAGAACACGCGCCCGGGTACACAGAGCCCGAGCAAGAGTTAGGGGCTCGCTCCTCCGCGGACTGTATGCACGCTTTACCGGAAGGAAATCATTGTGCAGGACTGCTGTACAACGAAATATCGATTTGGTAAAGCGTCGGACGAATTTATCACCTGTTTTCGACGTTTTTCTGATTTCTCAATATTTTTTGTTTATTTACAAATGGAATTTTACATAGAATTGATCGGCTTGATATTAAAATTAATAATTCATTTATTTATCGAATTAATTAATTTATATTTACATTTATTTTTTATTTTAATTAATTGTTCATTTATATAAAAACGTATTGTTGATTTTGTTATTAAAATTCATTATTTATTTATTTATTGATCGGTTTATTCAGGCATTTACCTGTTTATTTACGAGCTGTCATTTTCATTATTCAAGCATAAATTCGTTTCTTTTTTTATTTTTATTTATTTCTCGAAGAATTTTCAAATTTTTGTACATATTGTTTTTATTAATTACTTAAAGTTTGAACTTGTTTGCAAATTACTTCCATTCGTTATCACAAATTTTATATTTTATGAAACGTTTGGGTTTGTTTAGATTCGTCAATTTTTCATTTTTCATTAAGAATTTCAGTTTCTCGTCTTTCATTGAGAATTTGAATTTTTCGTTTTTCATTGAGAATTTGAATTTTTCGTTTTTCATTAAAAATTTTATTTTTTCATTTTTCATTGAGAATTTCAATTTTTCGTTTTTCATTAAAAATTTCAATTTTTCGTTTTTCACTTATAAATATTCCTAAGAGGGATTACAAACCAGAAATGCATCGCGGTGTGCCCAGCTGAGTAACCGGCTCGGTTGTCCAGCTGGGGACAGTTGCGAGGGGTGCAAAACGAGACAAATTGGTCGAGGTGCTCTATTGCTCCCAACGTCGCCCCTTGCTGTTCCGATCCCACGGATCTCACCCCCCCCCCCCCCCCTCCCAACCCCTCTCTCCTCTCTCTCTCGCTCAGACTCTTGGCGAAAGCTCGCAACATCAGCACGAGTCTCCCTCCGCCAACATCGGCCTATACGTGCAATCAGCGGGCAACGGAGCGTGCCGGTACTCGCGATGACGTATTAATGCCATTACCGGGCGATAATCAGGAACGCTGCCGGTGAGACGTGCTCTCGTTATTATCCGGTGGTCGGACTCTGATTGACTAATTTGAGTGTTCGATAATCGGAGCTTGCACACATTTCGCGATCTCCCTCTATCTCTCTCCGTATTTTTAGTTTTTAGTTCTCACTTTGTTTTTAAGTTTATTTTATGTAAAAAAAAAAGATAAATCAATGAATATATATATATAATATTTTTTAGTTACAATTTTGGTGATTTTTCAAATTAAAAAAAAATCTAGTAAGGACGAGACTTTCAAAAATTATTTTTAAAATATTGTAATTATAAAAACGGATTATTTTATTTGCAATTTTTTCGCAATTATTTATATACATATATTCATCCCTAATTTTCCTGGATTTTTCGAAGTATTGAATAAGTTTTCTTTGTTTAAATTTGATTTTTTTTATTTTGAACAAAATATCGTTTTGTTATAATTATAATATTTTTATATTTTTTTAATTATATTTGTAGATATATAAAATCATACATGTGCATAGTTATATATATATACATAGAAAGATGGGGAGATGCGTGAAAATATTCGACACCCCATGCAAATTCGATTGAAGTTTAGTCTCAACCACATCCCTCACTTAATTATTAAATTCCTGAATTTTTATTCCACGATCGTGTTACACTCGCGGTCACGAAGTAATTTTATTCCCATTAATTCTCACGTTAAACTTTCTATGTTGAAGTGCTTCTCGTAATTTCATTGACAATATCATTTTCACCAGCTAATCAGTATTTAAAATACCCACCAAGACCTATACTACGTGGATATCATATTATTAAATATTTCGAACAAAAAATTGGGATGGCGTCATGAGAACATTTTTTAAAATTATTACTTTATTTTATTTTTTAACAAAAAAGATTTCTCAATATATTTTGAAAAATATTGTTTCGCTTGCACCCGGTGCGTGAGATTTGAAAAAAGCTTCTATTATTAATAATAAAAAAAAATGTTATTGGAATTTTGTTTATCTTGTAAGAGAAAAAGATTTTTCGATATATTTTGAAATATTTTGTACAATTTTGAAAAATTTAGTGAAATTTTGAAAATTTTGTAGAATTTTGAAAAAAAAAATGGTTTCGCTTGCAGACAGTCCGAGGGATTGAAGGCTAGGCTTTTGTGGATGATTCTGTACGCTGAGGTGTATCCTGGGGTAATTGCGCGCGGGAAATTGGACGATGAGGGTGGATTTGAAAATTCTCTATGCGGTTGGACGAGCGCGTTGCCCTGCGAATGCGATAATTATGGTCCCTCGAAGAGTGGCACAGCGCTCTGTATGGCAAATTTCATCCTTTGATGTAGGACCCGCAGCTAAGGCGGATAAAGAGAGAGAAAGAGAATCATGGACAGCCGGAAGCTCGAAAACGAGACTGCACGCTCTACCCCGGAGTTAATTTACATGCTCAACGTCGCACATACATTCATACGCGCTCGCCAAAGTTGCGGCGAAATAGCACATCCGTCAGGCTTCTCTCTATTTTTCGTGCCCCAGTTCTGCCCCACTATTATAATCTTCTATTCCACTCCGTTAAGGGGTTACACCCGAAAAGAGGACGAAAAAAAAGTACGCGAACTTCCAAAATTATTATATCCGAAACTACGAGGCCGATTTCGTTAAAAATTTTTTTATTCGAAAATATAAACCTTCAAGATAGTTGACAATTTTTTTTGTTAATTTATATCGAGCGGGGGCGCTGCTATCGCGGCTGGAGTAAAAAACGTACCCCGCTCAAAATGATAGCACAGGAAACAAATATTTTGACAACATTTTCTAAATTTTCTATAGACGGTTCTCTGTGTTTTTTTGCAAAATTTGCCAGGTGGAAAAAATGTGTTTTTTTGCAAAATTTGCCAGGTGGAAAAAATGTGTTTTTTTGCAAAATTTGCCAGGTGGAAAAATTGTGTTTTTTTGCCTTCATGACAAGGAAATTTTTATTTTCAATTAGACAGGTCTAATTTTCCAATCGATCGCGTTTGCAATTGATCGAGGTCATTCGCCGATGTTCTCTCACTTCCGGTTGCAAAATTTCGCGATTTTTAGCACTTTCGTCCATACCCGAATTTCTCGGGTTTTTCCAATGTGTGTGTGTGTGTGTCTATGTGACGAAAGGCTCGAAAGAGAAATCGCTTCGATGGATGCGCATGCCTAGTTCGCTCTCGACGTATAAATATATAATACATTATTCATGACCGGATATCGACGTCGTACGATAATTGTGTCTGGACAATTTGCGCAGCTGTTGTCAACCAAATTCAAAATGGATCGTATATTCGATATCGAGAAGTACATACGCATTTTTCAACGAACGTCGATATTTGTTTTTTCGCGAGGAAAATGTGAAAGATAATATTTTCTGATAATTTATCAATTGATAAAAAATCATAATCGGTAATTACGGATCATGAATATTTTAATGATAACTCTAATAAGAATTATAATAATTCTCATTAATAATTATAATAGATAATAGAAATCAGTAATCACAATGAGTAAAAGCTGTATTAGCATCACTATATTTTAATTAGTACTAACAATCAGTAATTACCTATCATAACCAGTAATAATTATTATTATTATCAGTAATTGGAATTTCAATTTCACTAGTAATCAGTGATAAATAATCACTTACCATAATCAGTAAATGCAATTCCAACTTAATTAGTAATCAGCAAAAATCATCGTAATCAATAATCAAAATTCAACCTCAATTAATAATCAATAATTACTGTATCAACATCGTTAAAATTTCATCAGTAATCATAACCTAAACCTAATCGCAACAATCATAACGATTTTGACATTGTTTCTCGTTTGGGTTTGTTTGGGTCAAACCCTTTCATCAATATACTTTTTTTTCGTCTCGACTATAATAAAATCCATAAATTACCAATTACTTGATAAAATATGAATAATACAATTCATAAATCATCAGACCGAAGCCAACTTTGGTCTTCAGTCTGAACTTCGTACTCACGTTGGAAAACGTGGTTCCCTCGGTACGAAGTGTATTTTGTGAAAAGCACGCCACACGGTACAACGATATAAGGACGAGAGCGAAACTTCTTCTCCGGCAATCATGAATATCAATTTTAACCAGCGGTATTTCGCTTGTCCCAAAGTTGTCAAATCATTAAGCCGCCCGCGTTCCGGCGACAGTTTGCGTCACACAATTCCGAGATGGTGCTCGGTGTCTAACCGAGCAGACGTCAGGGGAGGGGAAGAGGGTTGCGAGGGGAAGGGGGAATAACCGCGAAACTCGAATTCTCGTGAGAAATCACACGGGTTCTCGCCTTGTATTCTCTATTCGTATATGTTGCTGATGTAGGTACATACAGCGTGAAAAGTACGGAGGAAGAGAGGGGGAAAGGGAAATAGTGACAGTTACGTACACAGAGGACGTACGTGAGCACCGCAGTCTCGTTGAACATCCCTGTTCCGGTTCTCGTACCGTCCTACCATCCCTTCTCCTCCAACCCCTTAACTCACAATCTTTGTCTCGACGAAAGGCTGTTTCAAAGCCTTTCTAACCTATCAGCGATACGTAAGTGCTGGCTCTTTTGGGGACTGTTTCGTTATTCCGTTTTGAAAGGTTGTTTGACTTTGGGGACGGTTAGGCCTTGAGTTAATGTCTCGTTAATTTCTCGTGAATGTTTCTTGTCAAATGATTACCTGTCGTTTGAGGATTACTGTATGGATAGGATGAAATGTTTGACGGAATTGAGGAATCGTGGATTTAAAAGTTTGAATCGTATAAGTCGTGTTTAGAATGTGAATAGCACGAATTAGTTTATTATTAATAAAGGTATTTACTTATAATTAATGGATTAGGAAAAGCGTTTATTCATGAGTTAATATAATTTTTTAAATTAATAAATAAGATAGTTTTGCTAATAATTAATTGATAGTTAGAAATTGTTCAACGTTCACAATTGAAATAATAATGGAAGTTGATTTTGATAAATATGAGTGGGTGCTGAGGTTCTGTTAAATTACTGTTCCAACTGACCAATAAATAGGCAAAAATATATTTGCCTATTTTTTAATTTAATTGAATTATTTCAATTCCATCAGGAAAATACAATCTCTCAAATAATCAAGAATTTCGACGATTTTTTAATATCCATTCAGTAACACCTTGAGTTTTACAGATTCTTGAGACTTTGAGGCTTAATACGAAACTTCCATTAATATCTTAAGTCTATAAATATTCTCGAAACTTTAGGACTTTGAGACGACCGAAAGAATAATTTTAACAATATTTTTTTTTTTAACTCCTTTCTGGCTCGAAAATGCCTCTAATAGGGTTCACTCATTATCAGCTGGAATTGGCTACTTTTTAATCGAGAAAATAATAAGCCCAATACCATCTATCGTCTTTTTCGTGGAAAGTCACCTGATAGGATAGAATGCACGGTTGAACGTGAATGGGCCCGTACTTCCTCGTTCCCATCGAGCCGTCCTTTGCACCAAGATCAATAACTCTCGCGAGACCCCGTAACAACCCGTAATTATCACGTTGCTCGGAATAACCTCTCGGACGAATCGAGCATGGATTGTTTCGTACTTTTGCTCGTCGGTTCGAAAGATCGTCCTCGGGCGACCGACTACGTCCCATTTTTCTACTCAATTTCACTTCACCGACCACTCCTTCCCGATTCGACGACCGACGTTCGTAAAAGAAAGACAAAATGAAGAGAAACGAAAAAAAACATAAAAAGAGCGGGACCAAATGGTACTAATGACAATCGAGTCCTTAAACGAGAAACCTTTAATTATTCACAGCACTTTTATGCCCAGCATTTATTTTTTATTCGTGCCTAGTTCCCCTAGAGAATTCTAGGGAACTTCAACAATGTTAGAAAAAAACATTGTAAAGAAGAAAACATTATTTCATTTTTGGGAATTTTAACGAAGTATTTGCCATTTAAAAAAAGAAGGAAAAAAGTTAGTTCATTCAATTTGATAAAACTAGAATTCTAGGGAATTTTAACTAAGACTCTGCCACGAAAAAAATCCTTCAAAGAGAAAGAAACGTAACAAAATTCCATTTGCTAGAAATATTATTTTGGATTGTTGCCTCTTGAGGAATGTAAAATCGTTTGGACGAGATCAATCGAGAAGAGGCATCGAGATGATTTTTCAAAGAATTTCTCACATCCACCTCTGGCGTTAAGGAGATCGATAAATCTCAGGACGACGTTACACGTGCAGGAGTTTGCGACGCCAAAGGGATAGGACCTTATGAGTCGTGGGACCAGGAGAGCAAAGAGACAGGACAGGCGAGAAGTGAGCCCCGAAGGACGACAAGCTTTGCGGGGGAAGAATACACATTTTCTCGTAGACCGGTGAAAAGAAAAAGGGACGTGTATAACACGAGCAGATTTCTCAGGATCCTCGTGGGGATTTTTCGTCTGACGTTCGCGAAAACTCGAAACGTCAATCCACCGATGGAACCAAAGATTTATCCAGTTCCTTATCAATCTTTTCCGAACGTACGAAATTCGTTTGAAAAATCAAGTCTCCTTTTGTTTTTCTCGTAAAATATTTATCTTTTCATCAGGATCTGTTCAGAGCCCTTCAAAAGGACTTTTCCCCTTCAAAGTCTCAAAGTACTCCTAATGTGCCCTTTTCGATTGCTGGAGTCCAACTATATCCATTCAGCAAGTTGAGATCGTGTTGAAAGCACTGGTCCAACGTATCGATGATTCTTGTTGGAGGACACTTTGGTGGAGGACATTACTGACAGGCCGGGTGTGCAGAGCATGCCGAAGAACTTGTACCGGACGGTTCGACATGAGCGACCACAAGGGTTGCTAGAACCGACACGGGTAAACAGGCCTGGAAACGCGAGGACCAATGGCTAACACGACGTCTACGCATACCCGAGTGCGTTAACATTAGGCTGTATCTGTACATCCGGTTTCCTCATTGTTCACTACATTGGCGATCTCTTGCCAGCAAATGTCGACTAACCTAAAAAATGTTGGGAAAGAAAAAACCACAGCTGGTGGTGGCTACAACTGTTCAATATCAGGCAATATCTGTTCATCTGGTATCCTCGTTATTACCTAGACCTGGCAATACCTAGCTATCGACCAAAACATGTCTTCCAAGGGAAAAAGACAAACTGTGGACCCAACAGAATGTTCCAAAAGCGAAAGCCAGAGCTGGTGATCGCTACAACTATTCAATATCAGGCAATATCTCCTCATCTGGTATCCTCGTTATTACCTAGACCTGGCAATTCCTACCTATCAACCAAAATATGTCTTTCTAAGGAAAAAAGACAAACTGTACACGCAAAAGGATGTTCCGCGAGCAAAAGATGATGGTTGGTACGACGACAGTGATAATTACAACGATGATAGAAAGAACAGCAAAGAGTTGGAAGGTCTAGTCCCTGAGCTCAACGACCCTAGCAACCGGAGGTCGTTGGAGGGCTTATTATACGCGAAAAGTTGGAGGTCCTGGATGTGTCCACGACATTCTCTCTGGATTTCGTGTATAATTCAACAGCAAGAGCGGCGCCGCGTCTGAACCTGAGACCTTTGCCTGGAAGAGCTTGGTCGAGTGAATGGCCGAAACTAGGCCACAAACAATGGACCGTACGAGGCTCTCGTCTCCTCAGCCTTCCCTCCATCCCTCTTTCTCTCTCTCTCTCCCTCTGTACATGATGTGAAATATACATACGCCTCCCGCTGTATGCGGGACAGCTACATCAGATGAGTGCCAGGAGCGGAAGATAGGGTTACACCAGAAGGGCCAACCCAACGAGACATATCTCCCGGCGAGTCCAAAATGGGCTGTACGATAACTAAGCTCGGAAAACGGTTCGCCTGTTTGACCACTCGAGAGAATGGGACGAAGACACCTATCATCCTCAATCTGTCATTCGAATTTCCACAACCGTCAAGACCACCGCAAATTTCTTGAAAATGGTTGGATGAATCTTAACGAACATTCTGATGGCATAACCAACCAGTTACCTAATCTATATTTATACAAGGCAATGACTTATCAACGTCCAGCCTGAACTGCTAAAGATAGAAACGAGAAAATACGTCATTTCTGAAATTACATTCATGAAAATTCGTATTTAGACGTCTGGTTGGGTTTGTTTGGATTAGTAATTAAGAGAGACCGGTTTCAGTTTTTGTTAAATTGAGCTGTGAGGGGTTCAAATTGAAATTCCATTGGCTATTGGAGTGCCAACCTTTTTTTCAAATATAAAACATTTATCGTAGCTCAGCCTAGCTATAAATTCTGATGACGTATTTCTTTTGAAGCGAATTATTCCCCCAGGGGTTGGAAAGTATTTCAATAATCATTTCTAGATCCATTTGGAGACAGGTGGTCTTTTATATAATTGCTCAACCTCAGAACTGGAAAAGAATTCTTCCTGGGAATGATGGGTCGCTTTGACGTCCATCAAGCTGTGCTGTCTCTAAGCTGCAACATCGATGACGTCTTTCCGGTAATGGTGAGGTTTACAGCCAGTTTTACGATTGCCCTTCCGTTATCGGGTTTCGTAAAGAGCGTTGTCCTTCAGAAACGTTATAAACGGCGCAGCCTCGACAACGGGGCTGATGAAGCCGCTTCCACTCCGGTGGGCTCTCCTGTACGAGTAATCGAATTACGCGGTTGCATTAAATTTATTCGCTTATGCACGCCGCGGTGCATCGCTCCTCGTAAATGTCCAAGCGCATTCAGCCCAATAATAGAGCTGCTGGTATCGCCCATGCGGGCGCTCACGAAAACTGCGTGTGGACTCATGGCGGCGCTTTGGTTACGGTGGTTTCAGCAGGAACCACCGAAAGTTCTATCTAGCTTGGTTCGATCTGTTTAGGTTTCGGAGAGACCACTGATTCGTTGATTTGTTGGATTTCAATTGGACTTTGGACATAAAATCGATCTATTGGACTTCAATTGGACCATTTGTGTATTTCTAAATTTGGATTCAATTGGAACATTTGGCAACCCAAATTTGGGGATTTCTAAATAGTCCAATTGAATCCAAATTTGGAGATTCCCAAATGGTCCGATTGAATACAAATTTGGAAATATAAAAATGGTCCATTTTTATATTACCAAATTTGTATATTTTTCTATTTTCTATTTGTATATTTTATATATTTCAATTTGTATATATCCAAATTTTTATTCAATCAGACCATTTAGAAATTTCGACGATTCGTAGCTTGGCCTGTTTTCAATCAGACTTACTCGGATTTGGGAAACAATCATACCGATCTGATTCAATTTTGTTTGTCTTGGTTTTTTCAATATCTTACCTACCTTAATTGCATTTGATTAAATTTAGGAAGAAACCCAACCAACCAAGCAAACGTACCTAGCTTGATCGGATTTATTAAAATTTTATATTTATATGTAATATTTATTAATAATATTACATAGTTTTTCGTTCGATCTATTACATTTTATTGAGTTTTCGTTTGTCAATTGTTATTTCTTTCAATAGGATGTTGATTCGTTAACTGTGGTTAATGGATCAATATTCTTTACATTAATTTTACATATTCCTTCAACTTTTCAATTTGCAAAGATGATATTTCTTGTAAATAATAATTCATGTCTTGTAAAGTTGTTTTCATGTTTTTCGTTATATTCTTCGTGAGCGTAACGCTTGTCTTTATTAATTCATTGTTCTGCTTGTTGTGTTCTGTTGTTACGTTATTTCTTTTTGTATGTTTGGGTAAATATATTGTTCATAAATGTATTAAATAGTGTGACTTGTGTTTTGTTTGTAACATCGTTTGTGAATATGTTGTATATACGTGTATTTATATTCGAAAGAAACCTTACTGAGTTCGGTTGATAAGTTTATATTTAAAAGAAGTTGATTCCTGGTTTGGAACTTGTTCAGTTTTCATTAGGCAAAATCAATGGGTTGCATTAGCCCAAGTTCCAATACCTATCTTCAGAGATTAATAGAGGTTGGTTCACCTTATCAACCGAAACACGGGATTTCTCTTTGGGTCTTATGGTCACGAATCGAGATGCGATACCTCGGAATTTGGAATGTTGTCCCGTACATTGGATATAGGGCACGGCGGATGTTAATCTTCCATTGGAAGTTGGTATAATGCACTCGGTCTCTCTGCGTCTCTCTCTGGGTTGTCCTCAGTACGAACACGACGTTAATCGGCCTTCTATTACGAGATCCAAATACATTAAGGGTTATCCTGTCTCGCGGATGTAACCTCGCCCGTTCCTGTCCTGCTCCATCGGTTCTATTCCCCTAGACGGATGTCCCACGATCAACAACCGCTTCGAATTATACACTCAGCAGGATATCCTGGTTGGTGTACTACCTACAGAATAATCTTCTTCGACGTACCCCCGAGCTCTCTGCTAGGACGTCTACCTCATCTTTGGCACTATTGTCACTGGCTCAGCTCATTAGAGGCTCGTTACGCTTGATATCGTTACGTTTCCGGTTCATGGCTCTTCGAAGATGGAGGCCACGACTGCGCCAGTCGATTATTTAACAATTACACGACTTTGTTTGGTTACCGACTCCCAAAATGTTGCACAGTGCAGCAAAAGATCATTTGTTTGGGTTTGGGTTTATTTAGGCGTCAGCCAAAAGTGTCCATCCGCTTGTTTATCTGTTCGTTTGGGTTTGGGAAGCAACTAAGAGGATTTACTTGGGTCTGTTTGGGTTTGGGTTTGTTTTTAGGGTACCTGCAAGTTTGCAATTCCATTTCGTTTGGTTCGTTTAGATTTGAGTTCATTTGGTGGTTACCCTTAAGTGTGAACCCCTGTTTTCTTGGGTTCGTTTGGGATTGGGTTTGTTTCGAAGTTAGCTACAATCGTTTATTCACATTTACTCGGTTTTATTTGGGCTTGAATTTGATCAAAGGTTACCTACAAGTTTGAGGACCCATAGCCTTGGGTTTGCTTGGGTTTAGATTTATTTAGAGGTTACCCACGAGTTGGCAATCCTATCTATTTTGGTTTGTTTGGGTTTAGGTTCTGTTCCAAGTGACAAGCGTGTAATCCCATTGACTCGGGTTTCTTTGGGTTCCAAGCCCCAACGCGTCACGAATGTTGGAGTCGTTGAATCATGAATGTTTGCCCAGCCGAGACCCAAACAAACTCATTCAATCAATTGGGCTTTCATTCGACTGCCATCGTCGGATCGACAAACAGAAAAAAAAATCATTCCCGCCACGGCCAACTGGACAATGCGAAGGAAAATCAACCGAATAAATAACGAGAAACGTTTTTCGAGACCCCACTACGCTAGCCCGGTATGAATCGAATAACAAACTGAATATTTCGTTACGGACCGCCGGAAGTTGGAGTGTCACCGGAACTATAACGCCAACAATATCGGATTTCATATTTCGTATATACAAACACCCACACAAGCGGCAATATATACAAACGTGTCTTTTCTAGCTGGTGTTTCGCTCAACCGCGAAATACTCGAATGCGACTCCATACCAATTTTTCCATCGGCTCAGAACCGTACAAATATCACTTCAACGACATCTGACAAAAGTCGCACGCCCGATGCGTTCCGTTGTCAGATTATCGTCTCAGCCCTCAAACTTCCCATCAAAGAACTGTTTTCGGTCACTTACTAAATTTACCATTCCTCTTTGTTTTTTAATGCTCAAATCTTTTTCGATTTCTTTATGGCTTTTTCTTTGAACCCAAACAAACCCAAACAAAAACCAAATCTGTTCTTTCACTCTTTTCTCTAATTATCGAATTTTTGTTTTTTTTTTTAACTCCATCTGAGCAAACCCAAACAAAAACCAAATCTATTCTTTCACTCTTTTCTCTAACTATCTCGATTTTTTGGTTTTTTTTTTTTAACTCCATCTGAGCAAACCCTAATGGACCAACAAACACCCTGATTTCTTTTATTCCATTTTTCGTCACTGCCAAAATACGAATTATCGTTTTTTCAATTCAACGCTTGTCGACCAACAATACGAAAGTCACTTACCTCCCGAATTGTCGAATCATCAAAGTTACGTATTGGACTACATTATACCCTTGCCTGATCCCCGATCCTCATAGGCCCTTTTCTACAAATGGACCCTTCTGACTCGAAAGTCCTCCTACGTATACAAACCGTACAAAAGTATTCCAGGATTTCCGGATATTTTATACTTTTCATCCTGTACGGCCACTAGCACGAGCAATCCTCCTCGGTACATAAATCCGAGCGTGGCATACCGCAAAGAGGTGCATTCCTCATCTGGAAAACCTCGAATTCCCAGGGTCGGGGATTCTGAGAAGGGGTTGAAGAAGGAAGTGGTGGCGGGGGTGGTGAAGCGGGGGGGAAGTTGCCAAGAGGGGAAGGGTGCTTTTGGGGTTGGTTGGAAGCGCAGCCCCGAGCGTCTCGCTTACGAGGCGTCCGAGTGAATTTTCCGTTGGTGCAACACGCGTCCGCAATTCCCCGCATCGGGAACACGAGAAATACGACTCGGTGAGGATTCGCGCGGAACTCCCGGAGAAATTCATGCCTGAACCGAGTAAAGGGTTCCGAGGCCGAATAAAGGATAACTCAGAAAATGGAACGTCCGGCAAAGGGGGAGGGGGTAGAGAAAACAGTTGGGAATATTCTGAAGTATTTTGGAGTATTTTTGGTTTTTTTTTTGGCGAATATTACGAAGCGTTTTTGTTTTTAAGAAAAAGTGGATTTTTTTGTACTTGGGATTGAATATTAGGTAGGTACTTTTTATTTTGAATTTAGGGCCAAATTAGGAAATTTTTTTATTTTGAGTTGAAATGGGATATTTTTTTTTATGACAGTAAGTGGTTTCGAAGTACTTTTGCTTTTGAGATAAGAATTATTTGTTATTTTATGGAAAACAGTTTGGAAATGTTGACAACGATTTAAAGTTATGACTCAAAAGAAAAGCCAAAGTGTTTTCGAATATTGCTGATTTGACGTTTAGTCTGAAATTAAAAACGAAATGATGTCATTTTTTTAATTAATATTCTAATCAATAATTTCAAATTAATTTTTCAATTCAAAATTACAAGTAAATAATTATCTCTGTTTTTATAAATAAAACTGTTTTTAGTTTCTTATTTTCAATACGAAATATCAAAATATCTTCGATGCTTGTTTAAACACAGAAAAAAATAATTTTTAATTAAATTCGTTTTTTAATTGCTTCCCCCCCTTTAATTTACTTAACCCAAGCATTGAACTTCGTTAATAAAAATATCTAATTGATTTTAAACTTAAAAAAAACAAAAATAATTAATTTTTTATTAAATTTGTCTTTTAATTGCTCTTCCCCCTTCCCCCTCATTCTTAATGTCGTTCGAACCACCTGCCAATAAAATTGACAACGAGACCCTGTCAATTCGCATTACTGAATGTTCCAGGCTGATAAAGAGCCTGAAAGGAAAAACTTGTAGTGTAAAAAAGACAAGGTTGACACAACGGGCAAAAGCTGGTACATTTAATCCTGGTCACAATTGAAAAGTATAGCGAAAAGTACAAAGGTGTCTGGAGAACACAAATTCCAACTATAACAATGACTGTCGACGGGAGAGCCAGTAAATCTTTATGTACGTGAACATATATCTGTATACACGAATACACAGTACGAGGACACATTGGAGTACAGACATTATGACCAAACGGAAACTTTCCACTTTTTCGTGCTGCTTTTTATTTATTTTTTTAAACACAAATGTACGTACACTCCCTATAAATTCCCGGTACTTTCGTTTCCGGTTATTTTTAATTCAATTAGCATTCTTTATTGACGCGAGTCGTCGTATTTCTTTATAATCTCGACTGAGTTTAACGTCGTACACGTCGTTGTTTTTCCTAAGTCATTAAACATTTCGTTGATAAAAAAATGTTTAAAGAATTAAAAAAGGATCACGAAAAAGAAACATTTTAGTAAACAATTACATCATTAATAATAATAATATCAATAATTAAATGAAACAAAACCGAATATATGTATACATACATATCTATTTTTCAACAATAAACAAATTGATAACAAAGAAAAAAATAATAATCATTGAAAAGGTTTATTGAAAAAAGAAGTTTTCTCGATAAAGAAATTTACGATGTTCAAACTTGATTAAAAAATGAATACGCAAAGAAATACATTAACGATTAAATAAATTAATAAAAAATATCAATGGTAAAACAAACCGTAATAAAATGAAATTTCACATTTAAAATATTGTTCACGATATCACAGGTTGAAGAAATAATAAAAAATGAAAAAAAACGTAATATTTTTCAATAAAATAAAAAATGGTAGCTTTGGCTTGGTTTCTCCATTTCGACGAGTACAATTCAAATTGCGAAGTATATTGGATCGAGAAACCTCAATCGCATGATATACACAGCGAGTACGAAATTTCATTGAATTCGATCTCAAAAGAAGCAAATTCTGGAGAGAGAGAGAGAGAGAGAGAGAGTCTTTACACTATTTCTCATATCCCACGAGCGCAGGGATATTTGATTCGTGGTACGTGTAGCGCGAGGAGCTTTGTAGGTACACAGCATCTTCTCGCCGACGCAGGATTCTTCGCGCTCGCCTATCGTGTGATGCATCTTGCGGAATCGTACCGAGTATTTTTCAGCGGCCTCGCGGTATACTGCAAAATAATGAAAAGAGGGACGCCTTCAAAGGGTCCCTTTTTCGCAATATCTAGTTAAAAAAAATTAGGGAGAATGAAAACTCTGCTCGCTATTTTTGACGACCTTAAGGTCGACAATTTTATTTTGCAGGAAAATTGGTGAGCAAAAAAAAATAAATTTTAAAAAATGTTGCTCCAGTAATTTCAGTAGGTTTTTGGAACGTTTTAATTTCATTATTCACCATGGAATTATATGCTTTATATTCATAATTAATTATGACTAATTAACACAGCAATTAATGATAACTATGATTGAAATATTAATTAATCAAGTTTTACTATTAATAAATGATTATTTATTTCTTTTATTATTCAATTGATATCTCAAGTACATTAAGAACACTATATGAAAATAATTACATAATAGAGAGAATAACAACAATATTATTACTAATATACAATAAATAAAGTATCAAATAAAAAATATCACAAAGAAATTACATATTTTTCAATCGCAATATTCTCCAATAAATTTCAGTCTCCGTGATTAACCTCGCAATTTATAAATAAAAAAGACCAGCAATGAAGAAAAAGGGTATACTGCCGGAAAAGACAAAAAATACATTAAAAAATCTTCCTACTCTTATAAAAAAAATTTACTCTCAAAATTCTTGAAAAACGATCTTTCTATTAACATATAAAAATTATTTTATTCTACAACGAAGAAACCCGTACTTTTTTGGTTCGAGGATTTGAAAAAATGATCAATCATGATTTAGGCTCAGATATTTACAATGATGGTGCATCTGGAATTATGTCAGAATTTCAGACGATAAATAACGATATTACGTAATTATTAGACTTCCGTCAATCACCCTGTATGAATTAATCCAGAAGTTTCGGAACTTCTGCTGCCCCCCCCCCCCCTGCCCGCTCCTCTTCCTCTCTCCCTTCTCTCTTTCTCTCACGATCAACGGAATGACGCTCCCAGTAACGTTCTCGTTCCATCCTATATATATATATATATATCGCCACACGCGTGAATATGTGTATATATATATAGGTATATAAGTATATACATATATATTAATAAAGCTCGGTGAAATATTGGACGGTTCCATATCTCGGCTTAAACTTGGTCCAAGTAAGATGAACGGGCCCAATATGCTCGTGCACTACGCGTTCACCTAATAGCTTACGTCTATACTCGCGTACAAGCCTGCGCTTCCGCTCCAACTCCTGAATTTAGTGGTCGCGATAACCGATCATTCGATTCTTATTAACTCACCCCTCATATTCCATTCATTCTCTTTCTTGTCGTTTTTTTTTTTCATTTTTTTTACCTTCCTTTTATCGCAGTCTTATCCGTCGAAACGATTGACCTCGATTCGAAGTTTTAATCGCCTCGAAGATCGAATTTGTTTTTTTATAGAAGCCTCCCTAGGAAGGATTTCAAGAAAAACTGTCGCGAATTTAAATATCATAAAGTAGGACACGATTTACATTTATTTATGATTTAGATTTTTTTTTTCTTATTCTGTAATTGACGTGATGAAAAAAATTATTATGATTTTTTTATCATTTATCATAATAATTTTGTATAATTTATAATAGTTTATAATTTTGTTTATTGGTGAATTTAATTTAGTGTAGTATTTTTCATGTGGTATGTTGGTAAAATTATTATGATTTTAGTAATTCATGAAAGAATTTAGATTTTTTGACAAATCATTTTTGAAAGTTTTAATAATATTCTGATTTTATTTCTTCGACGATATAAATTACTTCCCATGTTAGAGAATATATATTATTTATAAAGATTAAAACGAAATATGAATGAAAAGCAAAATAAATTCAAATATATATATATATAATAAAAATATTCATTAAATAGTGAATGAAATAAAATTGAACAAAACGACAATTTCAAATATTTTGATAATTGTCAAAATAATTGAAAATAAAATTGAATCTTTACTTCCATGCTATCCTATGACGATTTTATTTAACAAATATGGAGTAAAAAACAAAAATAAACAATTGACTACAATTGTTTACAAATACTTGATAACGTGGGACAATTTCTTCGTATCGTGAGATGCATAAATTGGCGGGGGAATTCGTCGGAAAAATCGTGAGGGAATTCCTGTCACGTACGTGGCTGACGCGTAACGTGTCCATTGAAGAACTCGATAAGGAACCTGAGCGAGTTTTATTCAATTTGATCGGGCAACGACGCGAGAGAATCGCGTATGGTAAAGAGGATTCTTTTTGCAGTACATGCACGCGTGTAAAATGCAACAGTTTGTTGGATTCCATCTCTTCCACGATAACTCTATTGGCTTAACCCCCTTTTCCCCTGCCCTCCTGGCCCGATCCTTCCGGAGTAAATATATCGAGGCAGATTTTCGAGTTGACTGTAAATAGGCCGTTGATTTTCTTTTTTTTTTCAATCCCTTCCCCATTCACCTCGAATTCAAGTTGGAAAACTTCGACTCGACGCAATTTCACGATTTGGGGAATTCAAATTGAAATCTCGTTGAAAGACAAATTACTCTCGAGCTTTTGGAATTTTTTGTTACTTTTTTTTCGTATGTGGTAAAAAAGAAATATGTCGAATAAAAAATTTAGAACCTTTCAAAGGTTATCCCGTTTTCTCCGATGAGCAATTTATTGATTTTACTTTTTTTTATTGATGAAATTGAAAAAGTTGGGAAAATAGTGAATAGCTTTTTTTTAGTAAAAAATATTCCCATATGGAAATTGGAATGTTTTTTTTCAACATAATTGTATATATTGTAGAAATTGATTACTGCAGTTTTTTAAAAATATTTTTCAAAATAATTATAATTGACCATTTTTCCGGGCCCTAAAATATTTCTAATCAAAATTGACAATTTTCTCTTGCTCCAAAATAATTCTACACGAAGACGAAAATTTTTTCAAGCCCTGAAATAACTTTTCACCAAATTCACATAAATGTTATGCACGAAAATATAACTAAAAAAAATGCTTATTTCCTTCTGCAATAATACATTTAAAAAAAAATCATATCCTGCCCCTAAAATTAAAAAAAAATGGTCCTCTTCCAAAAATAAATAAAAAATTATATTTCTTGTGCCCAAAATAAAAAAAATCAATAATTTTCAGCTTTCAAAAATAAAAATAAAATAAATTAATACTTACTCCAACGAAATCTTATTAAAAAAAAAATGTAACAGATTCTTTTCCATGCTCCAATAAATCCTGAAGTATTGGCGGTGAAGCAGAAAGATACGGAGTATTCGTTGAGCCGGACGTTTGCCATTCTTGGGTGGACGGAAAAAGGATCGTAGCGATTGAAGGAAGGAGAGTAGGTACAACCGAGTAAGATTCCACAAGAAATGGAAACTCCCGATGAACTTTTACGTAAAGGACATATACATGTATGGAGTAATGCCAGGGATAATCCTTTCTCGGGAGGATCACAATGCGCAGTTGGGAGGCAACAAATGTATTTATGTAGGAAATATAGGTGAGCTCTCTCGAGCTGACTGCTCCGATCGTCGTGAAAGCCTTTTGCGCACGGTCAAAAGTCGAGGGACGAGAATACACGTGCTTTTCTTGAATTCGGTCGATCCAAGACTGCGGATAAGAGGCTCTCGACCGATACGTTATCCTTATCAATCAGACGTCGCGGAACACTTTGAACTCCCTTATCCTTTACAAAGGACATTTCGTTGCTTCGGTACGGTTGTGCTCGAATCAGGCTTTGGCAGCGACAAGCAACATAGACGTTTTCTTTCCTGATAGAATCACTCGCTCGTCTTATCCTTGAAAGTCGAAAACCAACGAAAAAAAACAACTGAAAGCTTTCTCGTCCGTGAAACTTCGTGAAAGAAAATAAATAAATAATCGTACGTCGAAAATAACGACGATTCCTCTTGGTGCGTCAATTACTTCGTTAATGATGTGTGAATTACTTTTTTTTTGGCCCTTCGATCGACCATTAATTTCTTTGGATTTTGTCAAAAAATGAATTATTTATATTTATATTATTCTCTTATTATTGACGTAAATAACGATTTCCTTCTTTCGTAAAAAAAATGGTTATTTTTATTTTTTATTTAATTCAATTCCAAATTTTGAATAATTCAATTTTTTTTAATCCGAAATTTAAACAATCAAACAAATATAAAAACAGATTAAAAAAATCTAAAACCGTAAATACAAAAAAAAATCATAATAACAACAATGACATAAATAAAAACGAGTCAACATAAAAAATACAAAAAATTACATAAAGCAAAAATAAAAATCATTAAAGAAAAACCAAAATCAGTAATAATAATAACCATCCTTCCGAAACTTTCGTTTTTTTTGTAGAACAAATAAATTTGAACAAACAGATAAAAAAAACTTTAAAAAATAATTATAAAAGAGAGAAGCGAAAATGCGACAACAGGCGAGTGGATTCCGAAATAATTGAGTCGAAATGAAGGTTTCAGGGGTGGAGGGGGATAGGGGGTACGAAAAAAATTCGCAAATGCCAGGCGGTCTAAAAAATCGTACGAAAGTTTCCGGTGGCGTTTTTGGAACATCAGGGGGGTCTGGATGGTGAATGTATACGTGCCAACTCGATTTTCGTCGGTGGGTTAAGCGCTCGGTGGTGCACGATACCACCGCGTGATGCGCAACGCGTTCCTGAATCAAGAACTATTTGCCACGAGCTTCGTCGTATACACGTACAACACACGGCTCGATGCTGGGAATTTAATTTACGAATGGCCGAGTACCCGCTCCAAAACGTTGTTGATTCGATCAACTACTCATCCTACCCCCTTCCCCTCCCCCGACTCCTAGCCAGTCCGGCAAAACAAATTCGGTTTAACGCGCCGTTATCGCGGCAACACTCTTTTTTTGTTTCGTCCCTTATTTCGGTCGTACGCAAATCCGTGCGCGATCCGAATCACTGGTACGCGAGAAGAAATAAGACACCCGATATAACAGAGTAAAGTAAAAAAAAAAGTTAACTTCGCGAAAAGTATTTTCTAATTATGTATAAATTGTTATTGCTGTTAGTAATAATTGAATATTAATACAGGAATAACTGGTAGATTTTAACTGTATATTTATAATTGTTCTTAACTGTTGTTACTATTAATAACAATTTTTGTATTTTTGTAATTACTGTTGTTACGATTTAACTGTACATTTATAATTTTTATTAACTGTTAATAACAATTGGATGTTTTTATTACTGTTGAATTGTTAATTATCGAGTGATTAACGAATTATCAAGTGACAATTGAACTTATTAATTGTAAAGTAATTATGAAAGTGTTGAAAGTAATTGATTATCGATGGAACTGGTTCATAGTTAAGTTAATCGAGATGATAATTAATAGTTGAGTAAATAAAAAAGTAAAAGTACAAGAAAAAATTGAAAAAAAAAAGGTTCAAATAAAATTAATAATTAATAATTGGTATTGTATATTAAATTGAAGTAGTAATAAAAGTTAAAGTAGTAATTTAAAAAATTCGTTAATTTAAAGAATTCGATAATTTAGAAAAATTATTGTTTGAGCTAATAATTTTTATTCATTATCGAGGTAAAAAGTTCTTAATTACGAAGTTATAATTAAAAAAGAGATTTAAAGTTAATTGAGGAATAAATAAATTACCTTTGATAAAAAAAAAATGATGAATTATTAAGTGACCAATTGCTGAAAACGTTTTTTTTTACATCGGGGACTGAGTGGATTATCGCTATCACGAGTCGAATTCAGTCCTACGTATGTAGTACACTTCCGGTCTCCCCCCGCACCTCCCACCGCCCTCACAGATCTCACTTTGTTCGTCATCGATTCTCGATGCGACCGGAAGCCCGTCCAGAATCCCGGCTTTATCTGCAAACTCTCGGTCCACAATTGCATCTGTATGACTGCGATAATACACACAAAGTTATGGGCGTATTACGGAATCAAGAGATTTGCGGCTCATATGGAATGTCGTTTTGGTTACGGATACACGTTATACGAGTAGTGCTCGACTTTGAGAAATAAATCCTTCGAAAATAGCAAGAAAAAAATTAAGATCGGAGATACTTGGACGCAGTACTACATTTAAATATATTTTTTCAGAATTCATTTTTGTCGGTGTTAATTTTAAAAACAATAGCAATCTCGAATAAAATTAGTTATGAACAAAATTTATTTATTTATTTCAGAATTAATTTTTTTGCAAAAGATTTGTTTTTCATAATGACATTTTTCGTAGCAAAGTTTTTCAAATTAATTTGTGCAAAATTAATACTTTTTTCAAATTGTTTATCGCAAAATGAATATTTTTTCGTAATTAATTTTCTCAAAATTAATTTTTATCACAATTAGTTTTTTCTACAAATATTTTTTTTCTTATCTTTGCATAAATAAATAAATAATGAGAACAACAATTTCTCGTAAATTTATAAACCCAGCTTCTATCCATCCTTTCATTTTCTTCATTTTTCTCAGACCTTAATTTTACACGAAGAATCTCGTCGTGAATTCAGGACCCGTCCGGAACCCAGTTACGAATCTCGAAAATAAAAATCAAATAAAATTAAATTTAAAAAAAACTAACTTTTCCGCGATGAGATGAAAAATCGTTTCCGCCGGAGTTACGAGGCATCGTTATCTGACCGGTGGCACACGCCGCGTAATCTTCTCCGATTATGATCCCCGAGCATCGTCGGGCA
The DNA here is from genome assembly GCA_030522765.1 of Ophioninae sp. B BG-2022a. NCBI lineage: Eukaryota > Metazoa > Arthropoda > Insecta > Hymenoptera > Ichneumonidae > Ophioninae sp. B BG-2022a. The sequence goes on from JAPYZJ010000692.1 coordinate 49,944, forward strand.
CATTTGCACCGTCCCGCATTTGCATCGGGATTGTTACGTGGAGCTTATAATTTCGCGTCGACCGAGATATCGGCGATATCGTTTCGGGTCCGCTTCATGGTTTTCCCCAGAATTTCCGCATCCAGGACAAACCCAAACAACTCAAACAAACCCAAACAAAAGCGAACGAGCTAAATCAACCGCGATAAAGGTACGATCGAAACCGAAAGTCAAACGCTCTCCCTCCTCTAACAGAAACCCCATTTTTCCAATTTCCAAAATTGATTTCGGCATTTGAAAAAAAGTTCAAAAAAAAAAATCGAAAAAATCGATTGAACAATAACCAAACCACTCAAACCATTTTTTCAAATTCTAAAATTTGGATTAAAAAAAAACAAATAAATAAAAATCGAAAATAAAAAAATCCAAATATTTCTCCCAAAGCGTTTTTGAATCGGCTGACCGATCGGTACCGATCTACCAGTAACCAACCCCCCAAAACCATTTTGTCAATTTTCCAAATTCGGATTCGGATTAAAAAAAAACAATAAAATTAAATTAAAAGAAAAAAAAATGGACAAGTAGCTCCCGAAGCGTTTTGGATCGGCACCGATTTTGCGCTCCTTCGGGATCGGATTTTCGCGAAACCGGCAATTTCCGGTCAATCGATCGACGTACGTCTGCGGCCCTCGAAATTATTTCCTCGAAACCAATTACAGGAAGTCCTTTGACGTGGCCTGTGTGTACGTATACACACGAGGTGGTAATACCCCCTCCCCCCCCTCTCTCTCCTCCCGCTCTCTTCCCTCGGGAGAGAGGAGACTTAGCACACGCGAAACCGATCGATTCTATCGACATACTCGATATACAGACCGCCCTGTACCTGCTCTCGTTTGCACCCTCTGCTTGGCCAAAGCCAAAGGAATATATCGCTCGCTTCCGCTGTTGAACGGAATTCGAGGAGCCAGGCAACCCGTTCCCTCCTCTTGGTTTCCACCAATCGGCCCACTCAGATTCAACATCCAACCCCGATATACGTGCTCGAACGTCGAAACATTGTTTCAATGAAATTCCAAATCAATTTTTCGTTCGTTTCGATTGGTAAATAAACCTGTTTCTCATCATTTAAAATTGTTATTATTATTCTTCCTAGCATTATTACTACCAATATTATTATCATTTTGAATTGTTGTTTTTATTGTCGTTATCTTGGGTCTTCTTCTTCTTAATATTGTTATTATTATTGTTGTTAGTAATATTGAAAATTAATACTTTTGTAAATATTATTCCTATATCTTTGAATGATAATAATAAATTACGTTGCTGCAATTGTTGTTATCAGTTTATGACCTGAAATGGTACCAACAACAGCAAAAACATTATTATTATTCAAATAATTGAAGCAATAATAATAATCCAAAAACAATTCCAAATAAAAACGAATTTTTAAAATATTTGAATAATTACGATAGCAGTAATAATATTTATGTGAAACGTAAAAAAACAATAATTTTTAATAACTCTAAATACCATCATTATTATTATTAAAATAAGTATATCTGAAATAATATTAGTATTAATAGCAATTAATTCTGAAAACATCAATAACTTCGAATAATAATGATGATTATTATTACTCAATAGACAAATAATAATTGCCATTATTTTTGTTATTATTCTCACTACTACACAAATGTTAAAATTTCTTCATAATAGCGAGATTACAATATCCTCTCAATGCTGGGCACGCGGTAAACGATACGATTGACGGATTGATGATTTCTCATAATTGGCCAATCAACGACTATCAGCCGATAATGACGTGATTAACGAAGCACTCGAACAGTATCGAAATGTTTCTGCTCATTATTATTCCCATTCACATTTCCAATAAATCGCGAAGCGAAAAAAAAAAAATTTCACCACATCGATACATCCTTTGTTTCTACCGGGTATGAAATATCTTTCGACTTGATTCGGAACTCTGAATTCTCAGCCGCGACAAACGCCTGAAAACTGGTTACATCGTGCGGAGGAGGATATTAACAACGAGTCGGTAAATGCGACAGAAAGGAGCGCATTATGTTCACCGTTGCACACACTCGACGAATTTCCCAACAGCCGCTGAAATTTACGCTCCGACGAGCTCTGCAATTGTAAAATCAAAAATACAAACGCTCGAGAAAGAATGAATGTATATATGTATATTTATATGTCGTTGGAAGTTTCGACGAACGGTTACCAACGCCCCCTCCAATTTTACCAACTCATCTTTTCACGCCGCGAAACTCCATCGGATGTTTATTTAAATTGGCTCCATCAAAGCTTTTCAACACCGAACGGATCGGACATTCAGCACTGACGCTGCTATTTCCAACGCCAAAAAATAATCCCCGCAAACGCGTGTTCGAATTTTTCCAAAAAGAGGTGTTGAAAAACATCGTAGGGAAACAAATACACGCCCAAACAAATCCGATGGTTTTTAATGCTATTCCCCGTTCCCCGAAAGGAATAAACCCAAACGAACGTAAAAATTGCCAATTTTTCAAAAAAGGTGAATCGAAAAAAATCGTGGGCTGAACAAACCCAAACTTACCGCTCTTAACGCAATTCTCCATTCTCCGGAAGAAATAAACCCAAAAAACTACGAATTTTTCCAAAAATGGCTAAAAAAAGTAAGCTAGAAAAAATCCAAACCCAAGCAAACCGTATTTCAAACTTCATGCAATTCCTCATCTCCCCAAAAGAATAAGCCCAAACGAACCCAAACAAATTGCGGGTTTTCACAAATAAAGGTTCGAAAAAAATTATTTGGGTTTATCTTTATATTCAGGTGAAATTTGAGTTCCATTGAGAGCAAGATTCAACCGGAAGAGTAAATCAAAAAAATCTTGAATTTTTCCAAAAAGACTATATTCAAAAAATCGTATGGAACGAAACCCAAACAAACCCAGCCATTCTTAATACAACCCCCAACCCCTAACTTAATGAACCCAAATAAACTCCAACTGTTTTTACCCTCCCTCACTGCCTTCCTGAGAGAATAAAAAAAAAACATTTTCGAAAATGTTCGCCGAGTTTGGATCTCTTCGGAAGCAATTGTGGATCGAGCTGGAGCGATGGCTCGACAAGCTGACGGGAATAAAAAGCTTATATCGCCGGATTTATCTGCACTTCCGTTGAAGTGGAGATTTCTCGGCAGGATCGACGTGAGGGGACCACCTGTCGCGGGTACAGAGAGCTCTGCTGAGAATTCTCGTGAATTCACGAGGCCCGCACGTTGCGTTCAGCCCTACACCAGTTTTCCAGGCGCCACGTCATTCAGAGATTCACGAGAGACTCCGGTATAAACACCTCGTACACTAACACGATTGCGAACAGTATCGGGATGGGTTGGAGTGGCACTCACATTTTATTACCGTTAACACGTACAACGAAAGTCGAAGACCGTAGTCTCAAAGTTGTCCGACCAACTGGTCTGTGACGTAAACGTCATGAAGAAACGAAGGAAGGAATGAATTATGAATTACTACGTCGAATGGCAAAGTTGGTGACGCCAGGGCCTGGAACGTCCTGAAGGACGTCGTCAACTTGCCATTTCGAAGCGAAATTAAAATTCCTGGAGAGTCCAGGTCGTAAAAAGGTCAAGCTATTGCAACCTGAAGTTCGTTTAGGTTTGTCAAAAACAGTCAGCTGATTGAGCTTGGTTTGAAAGTGTTTGTTTGGGTTTGTTTCGAAGTCAGCTGATCGAATTTGATGATGATTGAGGGATCGATGTTGAAGCAATCGGAGGATCAACTTCCATAGAAATTCCTGGGTATTCCAGGTTGTAAGAAGGTCGAGCTATTGGAACCTGAAGTTCGTTTGGGTTTGTTAAAAATATTCAGTTGATTGAGCTTGGTTTGAAAGTGTTTGTTTGGGTTTGTTTCGAAGTCAGCTGATCGAATTTGATGATGATTGAGGGATCGATGTTCGAGCACTCGGAGTATCAACTTCCAGCCAGAGTTCCTGAAAGACAACTCTTCCAATATGATTTGGCTCGGTTGGGAAGACGCTGATTACACGGAATGTAGGACACATGTTGTATCGCACACGGACCGAACCACACCTCGAGGGATGTGTCCTGGTGGTTTCGTGAGATTCCTGTCGCGTGTGCTCCATCTCCCTCTGGCATTCGGCCAGGCTATCGTGAGCAACGTACACGTGGCCAATCCGATCATCGCAGCACACGCTATGCGTGCAGCCCCAATGATAATGCGGCGAAGGACTTGCCGGATGTGTTCGCACTACGTGATGACCCGGCGAGGGTAACAAGGAACATCACTTCGATCTCTGCCTCCGAATTTGTTGAGTCCCATGTGTGTGTATGGGAATTGAAAGCCGTTGGGTGGAAATATCGTCGTTTGTAAAGGAAACCATGATATTAGGAAATGCAGTCACTCAATACAAACCTAATAGAACAAATACGTATTCGGTAGTTTCCAATTCTCTACAGTACGAGAATACCAAGTAGCCGCCATGTTGGAGTACGATCTATCAGAAATCCCAACCTCCACCAAGGTCATCAACCGAATCATTATTTCCAGCCACTTCCACTTGACCAGCGATCCATTACCATCCTGCAATCCTCATACCCGACTCTAAATCTCCAGTTGCCTGGTCACTGACAAAGTATCCGAGAAAAATGAATACCGCAGTACTTTCGAAGGGGTCCAGGTCGTAAAGTGGAATGACAGACTGGTAAGAGAGAGTTCGAAAAAAAAAAATGAGGGGTCATAAATTGATCGAGTCGATGGAAGGTCGAGGACCTCGCGAGAGGTTAAATATGGAATGAAACGGCGTGAAAAGAGAGCCGGTCCAACTGGCTTTATCCAGTCGATGTCGAATGTATAATGTATAGATGTAGGTTGGTCGGTTGCGGGGAGGTAGTTCGACGTTTAGTCGGCGGTTGAATCCGGAGCATCACCTGTCGATCGGGGCATCGTTTCTGGCATGGATCCGTGGAGATGGGTTGTTGGCTCGTTGGCCAGTTAGTGGACGCCCGCAATGTAATCATTTGCGGTGTGGCACTACTGGGAATCGAATGGAGAGAAGTGGATGGGATATAACCAAGTGGAGCCAAAGTGAGACGGACTGAGTAAGGATATAGAAAGTGTTGGAGGATGAATTCTCCGGGTATCCGGAACCGTCTATCCCTCTTGCATCTCGGTGGATGATAACCAACCTACTCTGGCCATTTGGCTCTTGATACTTCCTCACTCGGTCGTCCTCATCGCGGCTACTCCGAGGGGATTTCCCGACGCTTGTGCTCACCAACGCGTTCCTCTATCCGTACACACAGATCCCATCAATGTATTCATGCATCTGTATGACGCCGAAACCTATAGTGTATCGGGTAGCCATCCTAGACTCGAGGGTCCGGTCGAAGGGGATTGAGTGATCCTCGTCACACACTGTGGGTCACACCACTAACTCCCTCAGGGCTCTCTGTACACACAGACCCATCTCTTGTCCGTCTATACGTACAACGACCACTTGATGAGATCACCTAAATGGATAATGCCATTAAACACCTATACGAGAACCGACGATTGTTCACCTACGCGTCGACATCCGATACAGTGTCCGCCCAAATGCCTCCATCCACGTTATTCGACACTCAACTGTTCGCAAATACTTTCGCGCAGGTGTTGATTCCAAGATGCCTCAAGACGAATTCCTCTAGTAGCATCTAGCCTATTGGGATGATGGCTAAGATTTCGTCAGGAAAGGTTGGTGGTGCAGCTGGTTGATGAAGGGATTCTAGGTTAGAACGTGATGCCTGGATTGCGTTCCATGATGCCATCTGGTTTCAAAAACGGTCTACCAGCTTTGCCAGGTGCCCTGATGACTTACATCAGAAAGTTCACCCAATAAACCTGGTATACTGGACCGTTTTGAGTTTCAAACGGTTGAAGTATCAGGCCAATGCGAATCAACGACGCTGCGAAATTCCGTGGACAAGCCGAGTTTACAGTTTCTACGTTCTCAGAAATTCGTTTGGGTTAACGGGTTTAAGGTCGTTGGTTCGGAACGGTTGGAGCGAATTGGTCGAGTGCAGAATTCCAGGAGATTCAACGCGACTGAAGTTAGCTGATTGATTGGCTTCGGACGAATACCTGAAGCTCCGAAGTGTACAAGTTTCTCATCTGTTCTACTCTTCTCGCTAAAAGGTCGGTCAATCCAGTAACGGAAGTTGCCATTTAGGGGATCGTTGAACGCTTAACGTCACCTGCTTCCCTTTAATTAACTCGAAGATAATCCGGAAAACGTACAGGTGGCAGGTGGTCCGAATTCGCACTATTGGAAGTTTCATTCCTTCGCAGTCACCATTAATAGCCGTTTTACAGGCGCCGGTCGGATCACTCGCGGTTGATGCATCCTAGCCCGAGTCGTAAAATTCATCCGGGCTTCTTCCGGCAACCAGACAAAGTCGGACAAAGTGCTGATTGGATCTGGTTGCCTACGATGTTAAAGGCTGAGGAAAACGTTATCGGGGTAATCGGGTCGAAGATTTTTACGTGTTTTTCCGTAACGTTTAATGTGCACCAGCCTTTAACGTCTTTTTTCACGATGCAATTCAGGTCCGGGAGCATCGTCGACGAACCGGAAGGATGAAGAATGGAAGTTTATCGGCAAACTGATTCTGACGGTTTTTTTCATTCTTAGCCAAGGTTGTTTGGGTTTGTTTAAGTTTGTTTGGGTTTGTTTAAGTTTGTTTGGGTTTTTTGCCAATGAGTAAGATGTCAATCCAGCAAACGGTTCTTTTTTCTGGACGCCTTTGTGGGCATGAAGCTTGGAAAGTTTCAAAATATCTAAACGTTGTCACATCAATGTTCATTTAGCCTTGTCTGATCGAGGTCGTAATCGCTCAGCATACATTGCTCCAGTGGAATGACGATGAACGAGCGGAAAGCCTTCGATGACGTTACCTAACGACTTCATTGAAACGAGTACCAGCAGGGTTGGTGTGCCGATACTGTGGGGTTTGCGTGTCAGCGTGGCTATGTTTTCCTACAAATATGTACAAAAGAGAGTCAGAGGTAGGTCGAAAGGGAGGGTTGGACGAACCGCGAAATCGTCGCTCGAATTGATGGTCACCCATGCAAGACCCGTGGAAATAGGTGGACTGAGAGGCCAGGAACAAAGTTGAGGGAGAATTCACTGGTACGTGAATCGTCGTGGTACGAATCTGGCGATCTGCCAATTGCGCGTACGCATGAGTACGAACCGAACCTTCGATTCTCTGCTTTTCTCTTTCTCTTTCTCTCTCTCTTTGGGTCTTTGGTGTTCGCGCTAGCATCTCTTCTGGCGACCTCCTTTTGCCCTCTCGTTTTCCCGTCTACACGTAGGCGCCTTTAATTACATTCCTCTCCGGAGGGACGCTGGGAAAAACCTCGATTTTGAGGTTAGAGTACCTCCCAATATGGCACATTTGCCCATTCGACGCAACAAGAGAAATGCAGTTCTATTGGAAAAAGAAAACAGCGAATTCACGAAACGACGATTGCTCCAAAATTCCAGTATCCACGTTGGGCCCGTTGTCCGCCTTTCAAATTCCATCGCTCTTCCGGGACCCTATTTATACCCTAGGCGTCTACGCATCGCTTGTGAGAGCGCCACATCCCATTTGCCACCTAGCGGTGATTTTTCGAACTAATATTCGAATTTTCACCAAATTCGAATCACTTCGTTTTCTATCGATTCCTGGGTTCTAACCATCAACATTCCAAGCAGTTACACCGTTGTTCGTCCCAATGGATACTCTCAAAAAATTCTTCGATCTCCAGTCATAAATCCGACTCGCTGACACAACGTTGCGAAATGGAGGATACCACTCTTAATGGAGCACGCAGTGCGATATTCCTCGCAGGTTATGGCTTTCTCGGTGCGCATGCGCCCAAGCATTTACGGCCAATCGAATCACGCGTATTCACGGGAATGAATCGATGAACCCGGTGGCACAGGCAAGAGGTGATTTCGACGCATCCGGTTGTGAAAATTTTACGAGTTTCCAACGACGATATACCTACGACGTGACATCCAAAGTGCACGAGGTTGATGGCTCCTACGGATCCTACCCCTATCATTACATTAGCCAGACTTACTGACGCACATCTATACGTTTTTGGGAAATAAAGCTACGCAAGTATATACGGGTCAATATACAGTCCTCGTAGAGAGAAATAAAATAGCAAATATGTCATTCTCATAGCTGTCAATTACTTTCAGTAAAATCGTTAAATTTATCCTCAGACGAATTTTTATATCAGAGGCGACCTTTTTTTAACCTTGGATCGTATGATTATTAAACTGTACAATTTAAAATCAATTCAAAATAAATAAAATTAGGATAAACGCGTTAAAAATATTGATTCCGAAAAATGAAAAAAATAAAATTGTTGAAATTGATATTCTTTAATAAAATGGTAAACATTAAAAGACGTAATTGAAAAATGGGTTAATTAAAAAGTGAATCAGTAAAGAAAATAATTGACAGAAAAATAAAAAATAAATATTTAAACTTATTTATTTATTTTTAATTTACTTTCGGATAAGAAGGTTAATATACGAAAGTTGGCTGATATGGGATTGGTCCTCGAAGTCCCGTGACTTGAAATCGTTCTTTCGTGGATTCGTAAAAAAATATTTAATAATAAATCCTTGGTTTTAGAGACTTTTTCTTTAGCCGAAATTCATATGAATTTCCATACCATTGTTTAAACTCGAGATTGACAAAAACAACACTTTTAATGTTGGAATGATGGCTAATATTGGGACAGTCCTCAAAATCTGAGAACTTTAGGCCCATTTTTCTACAGAAATGTATCTGTAATTATAAACAAGAATTATCACAAGTAAACCACAATTCTCCCCCCCCCCCCCCCCCCCCCCCCAGCGGTCGTGACTGATTTTATCAGGAGGCTCGTTCACTGGTGGACGTGCCGTACGCTTATACTCGTCACGAGTAATATATTCTCGGGTGCACGCGGTAATTAACGCAGGCAATGTCATCCTCGTTAAACAATCGGGATACGCATCAATGATGCAATCAGCGAAACGCCCTAATCACTGTTCGTTGTGATTACTCTGATGTTTATCTTTGGGGGTTATATATATATGCTTTGGGTAGACCACGTATGGCAAAAGGGCTTAGGTATCCGCCTTACATGCTTAATCATGCTGCCACTAGATATTACCAGTCTCTGGTCCATTAGCACGATTGATCCATTAATTTTCCATCCCACGTACGAGCACGCAATAAATAATACGAAATTAAAAAATGAGAATTATTGAAGTACGTTTTGAAAATTAGATTTACATTGCAATTGCGTTTTTCGTGGTTAACATTTTTTATATTATTTATTTGAATTTCAGCATATTTGTAATATGATTTATCATTTTCAATATTATTTTTTCATTCACTTAGATTTTGAATTCTATGTTTCAATTTTAATATGATTATTCTCTGATAATTCATTTTACGAAAGTAAATTCATTAAAACGTTATCAATATCGATGAATTATTTAAATAAAGATTTAATAAATTTCAATACGTTCGTTTTTTGATAATTTAATCAATGAAATCGATTGAAGTTATTAATCTATTTTAATCAGTAAAAAAATCAATAATTTCAAATATGATCATTTTTTGTTAATGCAATCAATGAATGAAAATTCGATTTGTTTCAATTGTTCCATTCATGAAAATGTACTCCACTTTCATACCATGATTTTCGATAACGTAGCCAATTAAATTAATTAAAATGTTATTTATTTCGATTGTTCGTTTTATTAAATTTAAATTAATTTTACTATCATCATTTTTGTAATAATTTTGATACAATATATAATTTTCGACTACATGGACTTTCACCACGAATATCTGGACCAATTTTTGTCCTCTGGAATTTTGGAAAAAACTGGGTCGGCAATAACACACCCTTCATGCTGACAAAGGTGGATCCCTTACAATTGTGGATCACTCTATATAAAATGTCCATTTTCATCCGTATTTTTGCATCCACGTTTATATGGATGAAAAGGACCATGGAGGTGTACATAGAGGACACAGGTTATGGAGAAGCTCGCACTGGATATATCCTTACCGAGCATAAGTTCCAGCACATGCGGCCATATCGATTTCAACGTTATACCGGTAGTTGGCCACGCCGTAACCAGCAAACGAGTCTACGTGCCTCGTTTCGCCGATTCACCGTTTCCCTCCTTGCCCTGCCAAAGATTTCGCCAACCCCCCCCCCCCCCCCCCCCC